>JAGKTI010001593.1:45563-56339 GCA_018397915.1 Birgus latro | reverse complement strand
GAAGCATGGAATTGAACATCCAAGCCAGCTTTCCATCATTACAGATACTGAAAGTGGGAGGGTGAGATGCAGACCATGATATCAAGTAAATCCACTAACTTATGGTGTATGTACAGTAAATTAGACTTGAGAGCCACATCTTGCACCCCGAACCTTTGTTGCTTGGAACCATTAATGGATATTACAGCATTTTCAGTCCTAGAAAACACAGTGGCTGTTCATCAATGCCCAGAAGTGGCAACTTTAATATTGAAAAGAACAAATGCCAAAACCATATTAAAGCCCAGGAAAACCTAACCCAAGCTAACCCTAATTTGTCTCAGTTCGTACAAAGGGTGACGTGGGACGACTTCAGTGACAGAATCAGCAGGCTGCAGTCTGTAATGAAAATATATCAACCTGTTTGACTGCAGGGATGATATATTTTATGTTCCTGTATCCATTGATAGGTTAATTTAGTCAGGTTTTGTTAAGGTTAGGACATGGTTTTGGTACTTTCTCCAGTCCAGTACAGTAATTAGATACATTAGGTTTCAGATGATCATAGAAATGGCCAGGAAATAATTGCTACTGATTGCCAGAGTTTCCATTGCCACTAGAACAGTGCATAGCTGTCCCATTATTCAGAGTATCAGTGACAACTTGATGCATGCTCCTTTTGTGGGGGTGGGGGGTTGATAGTTTGGTTGTATGCAAATATTCACAAGGAAAATTAAAGCTGAAGTAATAGCTTGTCTGTCTGGATTAGTTATAAAGTTTTTATTCTGATAGTGTATTTATTTTCAGATGGGCGAAGCACCGAGCAGCCAGCTGATTGATATTGCCCTGAAGAAGTTTGTTATGCCTCCATGTAAAGGTGACTGGGAGGTGGAGTGTGAGATGGTGGTGACGGTCCTCTATGCGGCTCTTACCTTGCCCTCATGTTCGTGGACACAGGCAAGAGACATACTCAGGCTATTTATAAGCAGGTGTAAGTAATTTTTAAGAGTACTAAGCTTGAAAGATATTTAAATTTTCAGTCCAATAGTGTATATTTATGGAGAGACTTCTCAGATTGGAGAGATTACAGCTCTTTTTTTTATATATATATATATATATATATATATAAATAACTACCAGAAGGCTCTCCCAAGTTGAATATGATCATTTAATAGCAAGAATAAATTGCTGGATGCAGGTTCTTTCTCAGTACACATGTTTCAGCCTAATGTGTTCCAAGCAGCTGTTCAGTACTTTATTATTATGAAGCACACTAAATTTCTTCCTTCAGGAGCTGTACAGTACCTTATTAATTCTTTACCAAACAGGCACAGCCTTTCCATATTTTCTGTTGAAATGAGTTTTGTGGGTTATTATTCCAGGGTTACCAATGCTACTGGGGATATTTGTAAACTTACCTCAAAGCTTTATAAATGAGGATTTAGAATGTGTAAATATTCCACTGACGTCTGCCAGTAGCTGGCCATATTTGACGTTCCTAATGCGCATTTTCAAATTTGAAAGCTGGCTGTCAAACACAAGTGGGGTTAGGTTGGATTAGGTCTGGTTTGGTTAGGTTTGGCTAAATCATTAAGTTTCCCATTGCTTTGATATGGGATGCACTGATGCGTCTGGTCAGAGAGATCGTCAGTAAACATTGCTGCGGACAACCTGGCTGCTTCCTTAAACCCTAAAATAGGTATATTGCCTTTTTCCAGTCACAAAAGAACAGTTAACTATCTTTGTTGCACATGTACCAAAATTACTTACCTTGAGATCTTGAGTTTGTCATAATATAGGTGGAGTTGCTGTGCCTGTTTGGTAAAAGAATTACCATTTATAATTAATTATGCTCACTAATTTTCTTTAAACACTAACTTACTTTCAACTCATTAACTCTCCTCTTCTTACTGATTCCCTTCAACCTTCGTCTCTTTGCCGCACTGTTGCATCTTTATCTCTCTTTTGTTACTACTTCAATGGTCACTGTTCCTCTGAACTGTCTGCTTGCATCCCTCCACCTCTACGACGGGCACGTAGTACCCGTCTAGCAACAAACTCTCATCCCTTTTCTGTCCAACTCTCTAATGCAAGATTCAACCGTTATTCCCAGTCCTTCATTTATGCAACTGATCAACTCTGGAACTGTGTTCCTCTGTCTGTATTCTCTACTTCCTATGATCTCCGGTCTTTCAAATGCGGTGTGTCCAGGTATCTCGAAATGAATGGGTCTTGAATTTGGCTCTCTTTTGTATTGTTTTTGCTTTTTCTTGGAGGGAACAGTATGTGGGCCTATGGCCTTTGGTTCCTTCTTCCTTGCATTAAAAAAAAGTGATAATTGTTCTCAGTTCCTAAGATGTCAAAGTCCTGAATGGTGAGTTATGTAGAATAGCTACAGGATTTCTTGCCTCTTCTAAGGTTTGGGTAAAATCATGCATCACCATACTTCATCTGAACCTCCTTTCCCACCCTAGGGCAGGGTGAGGAGTAGCAATGTCCAGACAGCCCAAGTTTGCCCAGTCCAGTGGGCCACGCTTCCATTCACTCATCATTCAAGCCCTTGGAATCCTGGCTCTATCTGATATGCCAGAAAACTTTCACCACATTCTGTAGCTTCACATAAATATATCCTATAGTCAATCATATACCAACCAGAATCCTAAGTCTTGGGAATCATTGCTAGTCCATATATTGACAATACCATTTTTGTATCTGCCTGATTTATAGAGGTGTTTTCATAAGTAAATTTTGAGTACCCTGCCTCAACTTAATCCTTAGATGGGATAGGAGGTCTGGATGATGATGTAGCAATAGTGCTTAAATTACTGATTAGGTAGTGAGTTTGATATTTCCTTTTGACAGGGATAGAAGGAAAAGTTTTGACATTGGAGGATATGGTAACATCTTTTAAAGAGGAGTGGAAATGCTCAGCAACAGCAGTGCTCATCTTGTTGTGTGCAAACTTGAGCCCAGAGGAGTGGAACATCATGCTGTTAAAGGAAGATGTCCTCTCCTGGCAAGATAGCTGGTTCGGCACAACTTTACCCGAGTGGCTGAGTGATGCAACGGCTTGCCTGGGGAAAGTATCCGCCCTCACTGCCCTGCTCAAGGTGTCTGCCATGATTCTGCACAATGTGTCTGTTGGCAGCAGCAGTGAACACAGCTTTCTCAGGTCTCTGGCCATTTTCCTAAATGGTAGTAAATTATATAAAGAGGGTGATTATCATGGATGCCTAGATGCTCTACAGTCTGTTTCTCTTCATCATTGTGGACCAGATTTGCAAGGATGGATATCATGGCTGAAGGGACTGTGCCTTGCAAAAGTGAACAATCCCTATACAGCTGTACTGAAATTACAAGATGCTGTTGATAGGAGTGTCCACTGCCTCCCTGCCATCTTCAACATTTCACAGGTCTTCAGTGCTTTAGGCAAAAGGAAGGCAGAAACAGAAGCTTTATCACTTATAACACAGGTAAGTCTTTTTCAGGTTGGCATCAAATTCCATACTAGAAGTGACACTCATCCTGGTGTATGTGTAGCAGGGTTGACTGGATGGGTGTGTCTCTAGTACATGTTGTTTTATGGTCATGACTAGAGATTTCACACTCATCCAGGCTGCATCTGTGAAAAGCATCGTATCATCGTGGGTAACTGTGTGTACAGTATATACTGCACTTGACACTGGAAAGAATAGTTTTTTAACAGGACAGCGGTGGTAGTAAATAGCCTGTTTTAATGTCTGTGTTACATCACTGTTGTAACTAATTACTGTTTTGTGAAATGTTTTAAGCTTACCCAGTTTGTAAGAAATATTATTTTTAGTGTGTTGGGTAGTAAATTGCTTGGAAATTTGCTGTGAGCAATTTTATCATATGGCCTATGTTGAGCATAGGACTATTCAGCCTTCAGCCACATGTCTTGAATCTTACACATCACAAGGTAAATTATTCTTAAAATCTCATTCAGCCAACTTTAATAACATACAAAACATATCTTGCATGATTAAAGTGAGGGGCATGCAGTCTGAATGTAAAATAACCTATGTTTAATTAAATTAAGGATCACATGGACCATTGTCACATTTCAGGGTCTTTTGAGTTCGTGAGATGGGTACAATATTTTAAGTATTGCCAACCTTCTCCTCCCTTCTCTTTCAGAAGCTCAGGTTATTGTTGTCTATTGAAAAGTTGATATGCAGTGAATGAGGAGCTTTGTGGGTAGGAACTACCACTGTGGTAGGGTTGACATGTGTCCCATCACAGTGATAGTACCTTACTGGGAAGCGTCTCTGGACAGCTGGTATTTCATTATCTTTTGTACAAAATTTTTATTATTTTTAAAGACAAATAAACATTATGCCGTAGGTTTTGTATTTTTATCCTGATATCTGTCTTAGAAGTAGAATACTGAATGTTATATCATTGAAAGAGGATGCCCAAAAGTTGTATGGTTGTCACTAATGTTTTAGCACTTGGTTCAGCTTGTAGTCCATAGAAAATAGCTGTACCATGGGCACCCATAATATGGTGCTGTATATGAATGTTTATGTATTTAAAGAGTGGGTAGGATGGGGGTTGGCATAATGAGTAACCCCTTCACCACAGGCTCTTCCCACGAGTACCATACAGTATCTGAAAAGTAGGAGGAACTAGGAAGTTTTAGACAGCCCTCTGTTACCCCCATAGTAAAGTATTGGCTTTTGATATCCATGTACATCCCTATTGTGTAGAAATGATATTCAAGGTATGTTGTGGTGAAGGGATTAACATTACAAAAATTTGAATATGCACAGTTTCATGCATGGTGGACTGGATCATGAGATTTGAGTCTGGGCATATGAGGCAAAAGTATTACATTACTTTGCAGTAAACATTGGTTATGGCAGTCCTCCAAGGTCAATTATTTTTCATTGAAAGGAAAATATAAAAAGACAAGCTCATAGGGAAAGTACCAACAGAGCAAAATAGGAAACTGGCTTTTTGAGTTATTCTAGATGCATGCAAGGCCTGGGGGGGCTGGGTTTACGATGGAAGACTTGAGAGGTAGGATGGGACTGGAGTGTATTGGTGTTGTGATGAGGAGAGGTAGGCTGAGGTGGTTTGGACATGTGGAGAGGATGGGGGGTGATAATTGGGTACAGTGTTAATATTGGGGGAGGGGTAGACCGAGAAAGACATGGGACGAGGTCATTAAGTGTGACCTAAGGGTTAAGGGATAGGGAGGCTGCCAAAGATCGAGCAGCATGGAGAGCCGCCATTAGGTGACCAAGGCCGACGCATGCAAGCATGTTGGAGCCTTCAAAAACGAAACAAAACGAACTGCCTTATTGCCACAGTCTTGCTGATGGCTGTGATGAAAGGTAACGGCTTCAACAATTAATCATGCCCAGTGAACATGAATCACCCTAATACAGTTTACCACCCTATGCCCAGGGAAAAAAGGAGTAGATGGGTTAATAAGATTGAGAAGATATGCATGAAGTATGCTGCACTGGAGGAAATGAATGGGTTGACAAAAAAAAAAAATGTAGCCTAAAGGGAATACACTTGGTGGAATAGGTACAGTTGTGGTAGATAAGTAATGTACTGTACCATAGTGAAGTAGCTGAGTAATGCAGAAGTACTGTAATAAAGTATTTTTCTATTGAATCAAATGCAAGGGTACTTAATGTAGTGTGACATTTGGGATGAACTGGTAGGATGGAGAAAATGTCAGAAGGAAGATAGTGGGAAATCAAACAAATGTTGAAAATTATGTAATTACACCAGAGTATGATTAGGGTACTGCAAGTCATTAGAAGTCAAGCATAATGGGTATAGATATGGGAGATAAGAAAAAAATTAACTTGTGTAGTTATTTGAGTTAAGAGGATGGAACAAAATTCACTTGGCAAAAGTTTTTTTTTCTCTCTCTCTCTCTCTCTCTCTCTCTCTCTCTCTCTCCACCTGCGTAAGGGAAGGGATGTTTTTCAGTGGGAGTGAGGCGAGAGAGATGTTGGTGCCTTTGATGTCATATGGTAAAAGGACTTCAGTGATGGCATGCATATAACCTCAGCAATTTTAATACCTCCCTGTTAGTTTCATTTCAGTCAATAACACCAGATAATTAATGCAACTTAGAGGGCGTCTAGTACTAGGGATGGTTAATGAACACTATCTGACCCTTTGAGTTTGACAAATCTCAAGCTGAGTAAAATTGTTAGTACAGTATAGCAAAAAAAAAAAAAAAAAAAAAAAATACAATAGACTTTGGTTGATTTACAGTACATTGGTTATGATAAACCACCATGGATTCTTGTCTTATAGTTTGTAATATCTATTGTGCCTTCACTTTTCTCCAGCTAATACTGTGTTCTTGAGAGAGGCATGGTAAGTTTGTCTGACCATAGATAATTATCTTTGACATGATTGATCAGGGAAGAAAGTGACAGACATACTGTAGGTGTGAAGTAGATGCAGTGTTAACAGTTGGTGAAATTTTTTCTTTGACTGTATCCCAAATGATACAGGTTTGAGTCTAAAAATAAACATGTATTCTGCAGAGGGTGATAGAGCAGAAGAGTCCTGGTGCTTTGAATCTGCAAAGTGCCATCTTGTCTATACATCACACCCCAGTACAAGATCTGCCATATCGAGCACTCTTTCTCCTGGCACTATACTGTTTGGAGGCTAAGGTAAGAGTTGCAGAGGTAAAAATTTCAAAAAATAATTGAAGAGAGGAGAGTGGCTTGGAAGGTAAGTGTAGGATATGTTTATTCTTACTTTGCAAAGGATTCAGTTTTGCTAGATGAGAAATGGAAATTGCAAAGTGTATGTTATAATGTTATAAAAATGATCTTTTAGGTAAGACTTAAGTAGCATGATTTTGGAGAGTAAGTGTTGCAACTCTGTAGGATTTAAGGGGATGTATAGGATTTATTGCTTACATATCATTCAAAGATGAGCAACTGATCACTTTTGCCTTAAGTGAATGAACTAGGTGTTGGTAGTTTAGTTTAGCCCTGGGCCTGGATGCTTTCGTTGGGTGAGATAGGCTTAGTTCATATAGTTACCTCCACTTTAAGAAACTATTCCATCTTTCACTGGGGTCAGAATAGCTTAGGGGTAGCACTTGCTCTTCATGACCGTAGGGTTGGCAGTTTGAGCCCCCGTTAGGGTAACATTTTTCTGGTGAGTCTCCAAGGATCTCTCCTTGCCCTGCAGAGCTATATGGTTCACTGGTCCTAGCAAGGGGGTTTCATCCTCTTCCATCTTACAGGAGTACACAGAAGCTTCCAAGCATTTGACGTCCCTCATCAGTCAGCTTGAGGTGGTGAGCGAGCCAATTACCAAAGGACGGACATTGCTAAGGCATGAGGATGAGATACCCAGATTGCCCGAAACTCAGACCATCCTAGTGATGGCTGCCCTGGCCCACCTCTACTCTGGAGATTTTAACAATGCTCTCAAGACATTGGAAGGAAGACTTGAAGACACAGGTTACCAGTGCCTTGCTTACTGTTTTTGTTCATACTGTACTACCCAGTCTTAGCAACAAAAGTATTTTACAGTAAAAATGGCATAATGTAGCAGAGACTGCACCGTCTAGTACACCATAGCTTAGCACAGTGAAATTTCATCATTCACTAACCTGGTCACTGTGTAACTTGTTTCTGAACATCACATAAGGTTGTTTGGTGATAGGTGGTGGTAATATCATCCACTCACTTTATGTAGTGGTCCCTACTTCTTTCACCTCCCCCTTGGGGAGGGGAGGAGAGAATACTTCCCCAATATCGCTGCTTGTCGTAAGAGGCTACTAAAAGGGTCTTATTGTGTCCAGTCTTTCTCTCCTTACTATTTTCTGTTCTATTATTCTACTTTTCATCTTGATATTTCTGCATTTCTGGCCTTTACTATCCCTCTACTACAGTGCCATATAGCCATATTATGGCACAGTACTAAATGTTACTAATTCTTCATTGTTTCTTCTTGCCTTCTTCCGTCCACATCATTCTTTTTCTGTGTCTGTCCTCCTTTCTTCCAATTTCTCCTTTCCTTTCTGTCCTTTTTATTGCTTTCCTTTTCATTTTGGGTGGCTGTACACCTAATGACAAGCATAATGGTTTCCTTTAACCAAAGAAACCATTTACAACACTGGGTGGTAACCATGTAATCAAATAATGGGATGATGTGGACCCTGCTATTATGCCCCTGTTAACTAAGTGGAGAGATGCAAATGCAGCCTCCATTCAGGAACCCAACCTCCACACTTTTCTCTGTGCCTCATTGTGGTGAGGTGCTGTCTACCAAATGGAAACATCAGTTTACTGCATGGAATGGCCTAGGAGGGGCAGTTGCTTGCTTGTAGTTGATGGGTCTGCTTAGGCAGACAGACCAGGATTACTCAGCAACATAAGGTTGTGTTCTTATTGGTTAAGGAGGCTTCCCAGCACCTCTTCCTTACCAATTTTATTTCTGTATAAAATTACTGTATTCCTCTGAAATTTATATGGAAATTAAATTAACAAATATACCTTTTTTTAAATGATGATGATGAAAATATCAATGTACAATAATATGTTTAAAAAAATCACGAAGGAAGAAGTGCTAGAAAGCCTCCTCAACTAACAAGAGTACAGGCCTCAGTGAATCCCAGTTCTGTATAATATACATATACTGTACAGTACTGCCTGAATGGTGTATGAATATCAATGACCATCATTCAAGAAAAATTAGGACAAATACATTAGTATATCCATTTCGATGGTCACCTATACAGGAGACTAGTTTGCCAAGCCTTTTTTGTTAGTTTGTTCTTAGGTTTAACAAATATTTACATTTGACCACCAACATTCTAACAGCTGTAGACACTTATTTTATGATTTAGAAGTTGGAAGATTTTATGACCAGACTTCTCTGCTTGTAACATGTAATCAGTTTGTTTTCTTTGTTCCCATCAATCAAGCAGATGGGTAGGGTATTAAAAAAAAAAGGAGGAAAGGGGAGGAATTATTCAAGCTTGTGAGATTCATGTATTGTATACCAGTCTCATTATTATAAACCATGGGTGTTGCCCACATAGCATGTTCACCACCTTTGGATCTGCCAATGATGGGTGACATCATATAGAAATGAAAGTTCAGATTGTTACAAACTCATCTAGGAACCTGACGCTGTATGAGAGTTTTGATAATGAAAAAAAAGATGCAGATTTTATTCTGAATTTGGTGACCGTATTCATTCAGATACAGTGCATAGAAACTAAAGTATGGTGTTTTAAAATGTTACAGACTCAGCTGGGAACCTGGTGCTGTATGAGAGTTCTGATGAGGGCAAGATGATGTGCCTGACAGCTGCAGTGGGATGTCTAGTCAGAGTTGATGCTTTCTCTAAGCTGGATTTTACTGCTGAAGCTCTTACAGAGTGCTCGAAGTTAGTTTCAGTTTGAATCATCTTTATTTTTAAGACAGTAGTACAGTACACCCTCTTGGCTCCAGTCTTGATTCATGGAAAAATATGTATTATTTACATAATTTTTTTTTGTTTGCAGGTGTTATTGTGTATTAGGCCATGGTAACTAAGTAGAACACTTTTATGCCAGGTTGGATTAGAAAAAATATATACAGTAGGTGCGGAAAGTATTGACGTTTATTTGCCTACGTCATTCTTCTTCGCGTTAAGTGAAGTAGGGTCAATACTACCCTCCCCTGTGATGCGAAATGAGCTAACGCTTTTTCAACAGGAGCTGGCAACCCTGCTTGATAGGTTTGGCACCACAGGAGCAGGCTCAGTAATGTTTGGGCAGCCACAGGATGAGGATTGTCTCTGTGTGTGATGCACCACGAGGGCATGTTTTGACTCAAATAACACAGTTATTTGGTTACCTACCACATTCTCATCATGCCTAAAGTAACCACAAGCAAGGACAAACGTGTGGAAGTGATTACTTTATACAAAGCTGGCCACAAACTCCCATTTATTGCAAATCAGATGGTGTTAGACTGAGGACAGTGCAGAGACTGGTGAAGCGGTTCAAGGACAATGGGGAGGCCATTCCTCCCACTCCACTTCCCAAGCCTGGGAGACCTCGTAAGACAACCTTCAGGACCCGTCAGCTGATCTCAAGGCAAGTTAGCAAGGATCCAAGGTTAACAGCACGGGATTTAAAAGAAAAGAACCCACAGTTGCTGACAGATGTGTCTGTCAGAAGTGTGCAGCAGCTGTTGCATGACGATCTGGGCTACAGAAGTTTTTGTGCTCATAAAAAACCACTGCTAACTGCACTTCAGAAGAAAAAGAGAGTAAATTTTTGTAAGAAATATCTTGCCTGGAGTGAGGAGCAATGGAAAACTGTGCTTTGGAGTGATGAGTCAACATTTACTGTCACTGGTACCCCTTCATCACGAGTGTACCGCAAACCAGGCAGTGATCCCCTGGATCCTAAGTACACTTCCAAGTTTGTTAAATACCCAGCCTCACTCATGGCTTGGGGCTGCTTTACATATTATGGTGTTGGTGAGTTGGTAATTCTACCTGCAAATGAAAAAGTGAACCAGAACAATTATTTGGAGCTCTTATGTGATGTTTTAAGTGACTCTTTTGATAAAACCAAGGCAAGAGTATTTATGCAAGATTCTGCCCCTGCACATGTTGCAAAGTCAGTGAAACAGTGGCTAACAGACTGTGAGGTTCCCTTTATTCGAGATTGGCCCGGAAACAGCCCAGATATCAATCCCATTGAGAATTTATGGGCGCACATGAAGCGGCAGCTGCGTAGTATGGACACATCATCTTTGCCTAAACTTGAGGCTGCAG
>JAGKTI010001593.1:34926-45526 GCA_018397915.1 Birgus latro | reverse complement strand
TTTCTAACACTGGAAGACAGGATGACTTTGCGTCCTAAAATGGACCATCCTCCAAGAACTTTCTTTGTACAGTAAAAAGTCCTCTCATTCGGCAGCCGGTCTTACGGTAATACTGGTCTTCAGTGGTTTTCATGGATAATACCATTACGAAAGTTCTTTGCTCTTCCAGCTCATATGCTGAGCTGATCGGGCAATTTGGTGCTGCTGGTGCTAGATCTAGCACTTTTCATAATAATTTAGCATCAATAAATATTAGATTTTCTTCTATATATAGCACGTTTTGAAGTCCAATGTAGCACAAAAGTTTAAACACTTCACCTACAGCTTAGCGCGTATTCAAGTTGAGCTTAGCGGTTTTGAAGATTTCTGCTTGCCAGCACTGCATTCACCATCAGCCTTCATGACTCATGAGTGTCTGGCTTTGTGAGCGGGACCTTTTGAAAGTTTAGAAACCTTGTCGTGCTATTTTACAGTCATTCTCATTCTCATGTTGCACTGAAGCCTTTACTAGTGGAAAGCCTGTTGGTGTTATGAAAAACGACACCTGTATGGTGCTGACTATCACAAGAAGAATGAATTATTGAAGAAATTGGAGGCAGGTGTTCCTAGGAAAAAGATAATGGAAGATTTTGGTGTGAGCTCTTCCACTGTATATGACCTTAAGAAACAGAAGTCTGATTTAGTGTTTAGGATTGACCAGTAATACTTGCTAGACACTCTGATTGCATTGAGGTGACCAGCCATGATTGCTAGAAACTTTTGGCAAGTTTCCCGGTCATTCAGCAGTTTCTGCTCTTTCAGCACCTGCTTGGTCCTGAAGATACCGAATGAGTAGACTTTTACTGTAACATTTATTAATCATCTTCATTGGCTAGACTGTGTAGTCATCAAAAGTAGTGTTATATATTTTATGCTTCGCACTTAACCCGTGGATTGCGAGCCACAGCTCAGGCTGGGTAGCATCACGTTGCAAGCCACAGCTCAGGCTGTGCTAACCTTTCCAGTGGCTGTGCATCACCGCTAACCACTCCACCCCTGTGCAAACTTACGCATGGCGCTGCGCAAAGACGGAGAGAGAGAGAGATTTTTTCTTTTTCACCAGATGATGGCCTGGATGTTTATCTTCATTTATGATAAACAAAAAACTTTTTTTTTTTCACTATATCCCTATGCAAACTTACACATAGCATTACACAAAGATGGAGTTTTTTTTTTTTTTTCACCAGATGATTCCCTGGATGTTTATCTTGAAGTTTATAATAAACATAAATAAATAACTTTTTGCGCAGCATGGGGTAGGATAAAAGAAGGTAATTGTGCAATCAACAGGCTAAACTATAGACAGAGTTCAGAAACACTAAACAATATTTGTCACAAGTCCTGTATCACTAGCCGTTTATATACTGTACAGTATATCACTCACCATCCACTCACTCGACGTAGTGCTGCTCTCGGGTGTCTGCCCTTTCATATCCTCCATCCTTCTTTTCTTCCATCCTCTTGTCTTTCTTTCCTTCATTCTTTCCTCATCCTTCTGCCTACAGGTGACTTTACACTCCCTCTTCTGCCTGTCTTTCCTTCATTCTCTCTGTTTCTTTCTGCCTATGGGTGACTCTACACTGAGTGACAAGCCAAATTGTTTCCTTTACACCAGGAAATCATTTACTACGCTGGGTGGTAACCATATAACCATATATTGGCACCTGGTGGTTTAGTGGGTAATTACGGAACTCCATTTGGATTGAGCCGGTGAAGATTTACAGTATATCCAAGGGGTGGTTGGGGCTAATTGCTCACATAATACCACTCAGGGATGAGTGAGGCTGGTCACTCTCATCATAAATGTCAGGACCAACTTGCCTAGCCCCGGGCTCCTATGCTCCTCATGGGGCAATGTAGGATTGGATGATGGATGGATATTAAATGATGTCACTCATTAAAGTGTTATAATGTAGCATACGTGCAGAAGAGGTATGGCTTCTCATGGTGGCACTGACAAAATTAGGTGGCCTTGCTGCTATGAATGTCCCACCCTTTCTACCCTTCAAAAGGGGATGGTGAACTACAGGAAAAGGGAAGTTTCAGCCTGCAAACCACCACATCCACATCCAGATGAGCCTGGGGTCACAAGCAGCAACAGCGTCGCATCGGTGTGAATTTTTACTTTCTTCCTCAGTTACTTGACGTACCAAAACAAGGAGAAACATTGCTTAGGTCTGATACAGTCAAAAGTGGATTACATTAAGTTCATTTATTAACTGACCCGTTTGTGTGTATTCTGCAGGCTGGAACAAGGGACAATATGGATTAGTGGAACTGAGAGGAGTATGTGGGACCAGGGGATGCTGAAGATGAGAGCACTGCTGTATAAAATCCTGAGCTCACTACATGCTGTTAAACAAGATCGCCAGAGCCACCAACACTACAAGAGACGCTCAGCCCAGTGTCTTGCTGGTTTGAGGAGTGACCATAGCCCAGCATGGAATAAGCAATTATCGGTTTCTCATAAAATTTTAATTGATATCATGTTTGATTATATTACGGAGAAACTGAGTGACACTTAATTGTAAAGGAATAGTGCTACTTTTCTGTTAGAGGTTCTGTTGATTATCAACACTGCCTACAACCCATCAAGGGGACAGGTAGTGGATTTACTGTATGTATTAACTGAGAGTCAATGCATGAAACATGAATTAATTTATTTTATAAATGCCAGTTAATTTTTGTGCTTAATATAGTTTTGTTTTCTGAATCATACCTACCCCTACATGGAATTATGATGAATGTACAGGGTGCTTGATATTTATACTGTATTTGAAGCTGAAAGAGGTAAATGTAAGGATGAGGTTCCCAGAGGACAAGAGATCTTATTCTGTCAGATGCAGAGGTTCCTTATTGATACCACTTGCACACTGCTCTAATAATCTTAATTTCTAAAATCAACACAGTTCACATAAAAATACTGTACAAGCATCCTGCAGGTATAAGCAGAACTTGGCTGGGAAGGATGAGGTTCAAGGGAACCTCGTTGTCCCCAAAATACAGCCCTAGGCATGAGACCAAAGTGAGAATGTTCCAAGTTCATTCAGTGATGAGGCAGATGAAGAAGTACCCATCATTACTTCAGAGGTGATCAGTGGCTGGAAGTCCATGGCATTTAATACCCATGAGGCCTAGTTGTCATCCTACCTTTTAAAAATTCTGAACTATGTTAACCTGGCCTTGGTCTCCTATACCACGAAGGGGATAATAAAGGACTAGCTGTTGATGTCACAGCTGGTATTGGATGCCCCACAGTGTGCCCTGATAACTTGGAGATAGTGGAAATCCCTAGTAGAGTTGTCAGTGTTGATGGTTTTGGTATCCTTCATTAGTCCACACATGCATGGTAAGGTTGAAGAGAATATGGTTTTCCAGCAGCAACTTCTGAAAATACTGCACTATATTGTAACAAGCTCTGTAACAGTAGTTGTAGAATCAATACTGTATCCGATCAGTTGAAACTGGTGTAATCACAGCACACATGGAACCATAAGGGGATTAATAAAAGTGTTTCATTAAAAAGAACCATCTATTTATACATTTATATTAAAAACACTTCAACAATATCTACATGTCTGAGGTACCATAAGCTGTGGGTCAAAGGAGTATCCATAATACATAAATATTGGAGTTTTTTGTTCCTGTGGAAGAACAGAACTTTTAATGTTACTAAGGAGATCAAGTTGATGGACTATTATTGACTGTTTACAACTGTGAATGTGAGATGGCACTTCTGTTAACTCATGTTCTCTAATAGTTTCCTATAATTAAAGGATGCCATAATTTTTTTTTCCTAGTGGCACAAAAATACACATTTAAAAACTAATATTAATACAAACAAGTGTTACAAATTATTCAAATAAGGTTTTGAAACAATTAGCAATTTTTTACATAGACTACAAGTTTATCATACTGCAGATGTTACTGCAGTCAACACACATTACCAAAGCAGTTAATCTGCATGACAGGTGATCTACCTCCTTTCTCTTCATACATTTGCCAGTATAACATTGCAATATCTGCTGTTATCAAAGTGAAAATTGCTCAATTAACTGAAACAAATAATAGAACAAAAGTTATCTTTGAAGCATAACAGCAGGATGTTATAGTCACTGCACACACTGGTGAGCTCTGTAGTTATGTCTGGGTAAAAATATATATGAAATACATATTTAACAGCACCAAACAAACAATGCAAAGGACACAATGGTTTTCAAATCTCCAGGAATGATTTCACAGATTTCAAATCTTCCAACCTTTCACACTGTGGGCAAGTCAGCACATACCGAGTGCTCCATATACTGCACATCTCAACTAGTGTCTTGCTGAGATGGCTTAGTCCACATTACCAGTGCCTACCTTGTGCCTTTTTTTTACTGTTTGTAACCCTCTTCGTCTTTTAAAAAGTCTGTTACTTTACGTCCATTTATTGCATGCTTGATTGGTAATTCATGAAGCAGCCTCACACCAGCAGACTGAGGCAGCCCAACAACACAAGATAGAGGGGCACAATTTACAGACCATCCTGTACAGCTGAATAAACTATCTGGTCTTGTGGTAATTTCTATTTTCTGTATATGTGCTGATTCCATAAGTACATGGTACTTGTTCAGGCTGCAATTCTCAGCAATATAAATGAGAATTATGGCAATTACTACCATAATATTAAACATACACCAATATCCCCCATACAGATTATGGATATTGGTGTACAACTGACAATGATGTCATTTTCTTGAGACATTGTGGGTCATCTATTCATGATGGTGAAATGTGGGAGACATGGGGGATTCACAAGAACGGGAGTGGGATGAAGACGAACTCACAGATGTGAAGAGACAGTTTTCCTTTGGTGTGTGGAGGACAATTAGCCTACTATAAAGCCACACCCTAGCTTAAACTGGTTCTTTGGGTGGTTTATTGCAGCAGAAAGCGCCAGAGTGAATGGCAGCGGCATAAGCTTCTTCTCCATTACTGCACCCACTGTCCAATTAGAATCCATGGTTCCTGTAAAGAGGGGAGAATTTGAGAATGGAAGGATGGGGAGAAGTATATGACTGAGGGTGGTATGGTTGGAAGGAGAGAAGCATAATGACAGAGACCAAAGTGATATGAAGGCAATTTATGTCAACCCCCTCTGGGATTAAGGCATCTGGCTTTATATAGATATTTTTATTAGCTACCCCCAATTCATATAAAATTAAATCTCCACCTGCAATTGTAATGGTTAAAATTTCTAAACACATTTTCATCAACAACAACTTAAAGCCATATTAAACCCATGGTCTACATCTTCTGAACCAATCATTTAATTTCTTTCTCATGGAAGTTCAACAGAGACTTCTGTGAATTCAAGTAGAGAAATACTCTTCACACTCCAATCTACAGTTTCAAACCCGGACAAAATTCACAATAAACAAACTGTTACCTCTAAACATGATGGCCTCTGGAATTTCTAGCCAATGTACAACGGACTCCCAATCAAAAGTTTCAAACCTAAAGGTAGTCCTAGGTCAACAAAACATTACCTCTGAAGATAGTTTTGGCCTCTGGAATATGCAATGGACACCCCAGACTCCTAAAATTAGTTCAAACCTAAGGAAGGCTCAAAGTAAACAATACATTACCTCTGAATATGGTGTTGGCCTTTGGAATTTCTAGTTGATACGCAATGGATGCAACAGACTCCTGCATCCGTAAACTAGTCTCCAGCTCCACTCCAAACTGCAGGTGCTCTGTGGCTTTGCGAAAGTAGCACAGATGAACACCAGTGTCCCCCAATGTACATGACGCCGTATAGTTATCAGCTGAGGAAAAATAAAACTGTCAGTCCACCACAGAGAATAAAAACAAGTTCACAAGCCAGTGTTTACTAAGGTACCTCATGTGTATTTATGTGAAGCTACAGAACATGGTGAATGTTTTTGGCATATCAGATAAAAGCCAGGATTCCAGGGGCTTGAATGGTGAGTGAATGGAAGTGTGGCCCATTGGATTGGGCAAATTTGGGCTGTCTGGACGTTGCTACTCCTTACCCTGCCCTAGGGTGGGAAAGGAGATCTAGGTGATGATGATGATGATAAAATCAGTCCAATACAGTATAAGGATAAAAGCAATGAAACTGATTTCTCTATCCCAAGAACAATTCTCACCTGAAACTATGAGAGAGAAAACTTTTTTCTACCTAAGTAGCAAATGCCTCCTCCACAATCAGAATCAAACCTTACGATAAGCTAAAAACTTTGATTATGAATAATAGCACATTACACACATTGGTAGAGATATACTGATACTATATTTTAATTTTCTACCTAAATCAAGAAACAAAATGAATGATCCAAAGTCACCACCACCATCCAAACCTCCTTTTCCACCCTACGCACGATGAGGAGTAGCAATGTCCATACAGCCAAAGTTTACCCAGTTCAATGGGCCACGCTTCCATTCACTCATTATTAGAGCCCTCGAAATCCTGGCTCCATGAGCTAGGTCACAAAAAATTTCCAAACTCATTCATCCATCCATCCATCGTCCAATCCTACGTTGTCCCATGAGGAGTGTACGAGTCCGGGGCAAGGCAAGTTGGTCCTGACATTTAACATCAGTGACCAGCCTCACTCATCTCAGAGTGGCATTATGTGCATTCAGTAAATTCATCTAAAAAATATTATGAAGAGCTAGGCTGAAAGGTTCAAGAAATTCACCCAAAGACACTTACCTGAGTATCTGCCAGCAATAGAGTGCAGGGCTATCTGTCCACCTGGCACCCCTGGCCCATACTGGTAGGCCAATTCTGTGCCTAGGTCAAGATGTTTGGTCACCTGCTGAAGATAGTGAGCCACCGCCACACCAGAGCCATTGATAATGTCTATGTTGCCCAGTGTCAGTGAAGTAGTGTAGTCCAATCCACGCCAGTCTAGTGTCAACTGTGATGCTTGCCATTTTCTGTTCTGAATCTGTAACAAAAACACAGAATCTTCATTATACTGCAGGTGGTAGATGGCTGGCCACCACTGATCCTGGAAGAACTAGCTGCTTGAATGATGTAACTACACTCTTGGAAACCAGACACACAATAATCACTCAAGCAGGAAACATTCAGTGACATGGACACAAAATTCCAAGCTAACTTATACATCTGCTTCTTCCAGCAGTTTCCAGTGACTTCTGAGAAGTACTTAGAGTAAACCCTCGATGTAACGAACTAATTGGGGGAGGGGTGGGTTGTTATATCTGAAAGTTCGTTATATTCAATGGTCGTTGTTAACCTAGGGATTACCAACCCAATTTCGCTGTATCTGTGGAATAGTTTGGTCGTACATGTGCAACCACAACTTACTCTATGAAGTTTCACGTGGAGAATTCAGTGGTTTTTGTAGTTATATAGTACATGTACAGTAAATACCCTCCTGTATGAAGCTGTACATATAAATACAATGCTTATAATGTAATATTGTACTGTTACAGTACACTTACCATGCTAAGGAGCAAACGTTCACCGGATATAACGACCTCTGGTCGCTATATCCGGCGGTAGTTCACCCTGGAAATGGTGGGTCGTCATATCCAAAGTTTGCTATAAAAGGGTTCATTATGTCGAGGGTTTACCGTACCTGGTTTTTGCAACTGGTTAAGCTCCCAGCCCACTGAAAACATCAGCTATACCATGCCCAATTTCTAACTCTTAAATGACAGCTGATGGCTTATGCATCTTATAGATCATCCCATATGTTTTACTCACTACGAGGAAATTCCCATCATCCAAGGACCACGACAATAGATGGCTGCATTCAAATTACCCCACAGAACTACGTAACATAAGAATGTGCCGAGGTTACAAGCTTGATAACTAGCCTCATTAATCACTCTTCAGCAAGATTAATAAACAGATATTGTAATGAGCATAAATGCAATAAAAACATCTGGCCATATACTGAACAGTGAAGATGTAATACTGTACAGTATTCCTATTAGTTTATCCAGCGTATCCTCCCCACAAAGACAAACAACACACACATAACACAAACACCCAAACACTAACCTGTGCCACAAATTTAGCTCTTAGATTTGGAGTGAGCTGATGTATGATGTTGGCATTAAGGTTACCAGATGGGTCAGCATCACCGAGCAACACCGGATATGCCTCAGTGGGGGACACTTGCTGATTACCCACATAAGTGGCCCCAAATCTGAAAGCAGTGAAGGTATTAGTGTCCTTTTTTATTCACAATTAAATTTTGGATGGTACAGAGTCAAATGGTTGATGTCTTTCTGTCATGGTATGAAAGGCCTGAGTGATGACTGAATGGGTGTGTGGCTTATGTCACTGGGCAAACTGTTGATTATATATATAATTATCAAATTGCATCTTGGGCCCTGCCTCACCACATCTCTGGGTGTGGGGGAAGAGGGTCATGGTGACAATTATGACTGGCAAACTGTTGACATTCTACTGCATTGTTTCCTATTTCTTTATTGTACTCATATGAATTATCAGTGGGAATCAGGGCTAGGATGATAATGAAGGCAACCCACCTGTAACCTGGAGCCTGTGTCGTGGAGAAGTTGATGGTGTGAGAGACCTGAAAGTGATTACTGAGCCCCTTGTTCAGCATAAATTTACCTCCTTCAAAAATGACAGGATATACATCTGAAAGAAATGAATAAATAAAAGACAATAGTGAATTATAATTACATCTGGGGACTAAAGGATGTTACATGCTACTAACATACTGTATTACCCATAAACAGTAAAATGAAACTACAGTATATACTAATACACTGAATGCTACGGTTTCTCACTTCAACAAACTGAAAATGCTAAGTTTATACAAGTCCTCCTCTCTAGGGGAACTAATGATGCTGCCCACTTTAGATGACTTAATAGCTGTAGCCCCAGGTGACCCCAATGGACTGCTGGCTAAAAATGCTATTCTCCAGTTCACGATCCTTCTTTTGGGAGACTGGGAGGGAGGGAGATAAGGGGCATTTGTATGACCATAACGTGGAGCTACCCGTTTATATCAGTGCCTCCACATGAATGCATACCTCTCCAGCACCACTTTGTTGAGGTATAGGCCTACAGAACTTTGCACTCAGATACCCCTCCTGGCACCAACCAATGGTCCCTGGGTGGGATCAAGCACGATACTGTACCCTTTGGTCGATAGTGTGTTCTCTAAGCCATGAGAAGGAAGGTTAACCAATATTGTACAGTACATATCTAACACTCTAACAGAATTTTCCTGTCTAACATTAACACACTGTTAGCACAGATAAATACTGCTGCCACTGCTGTGACACCTAGCTCATGTGAACATGAACTCAGTAAACTACAGGCTTAAGCTGCCCTGCAATTCAACATTCTCCTGTTGGGAATGGTGGATTACAGAAAAGCAGTTTCAGCCTGCAGTCCATGGGGTTTATGTTCACATGCTAAGGGTAGCAGAACTGCCTGGTTACCTCTGCCATGTTTTTTTTTTTTTTTTTTTTTTTTTGCAAGGGGGGTTTGTTTGTCAGATTGTTTGTCTGTCAGTAGGATATCTCAAAAAGTTATGAATGGGTTTTGATGAAGTTTTGAGGAAGGGCTGGCCATGGTCCAGGGAAGACATGATTACATTTGGGGGCAGATCCAGATTCACAGTGTCCCGTACAGTATCTCCAAACGTTCTCAATAAATTTCAATGAAATTTTGTGGAAATGTGGGCCATGAGATCCTTTTCAATGGCAATGGCATTGGTGGAGGTATGTGCTCTCTGAGTAGTTTCTAGTTAGGCTATACTACTGTCAAATGCTACTACAGGAAAGCATCTCTCTCCAGCACCTTATTTCACAGTAAGTATAGTACTATTTTGTCCCATGGAATCCATATTAAAGCACTAAAATTACACATGTATAGTACATTTGTTCCAATTTCCTACCTAAAATTTCTTATAAACCAACACAGTCTAGTGTACAGTAAAGTATGGCAGTTATTAAAACATACCAGCACCTTGCGTAAAAACAAGTAGATATTCTCGTGTGTTTACCAACCATCACTGGCCTTGGTAAGTAGGTGGCTTGACTGATGGCCAGCCATGTGTGGCATGCTCATGTATGTGATATGCACCTGTAATACTGAATATGTGGCTGCGTGTGCTTGTGCACTATGAAAGCAGCAGTGGAAACATGGCAAATGCATATGCTCAGTGCAGATGAGCTATACCTGGCACAATACACTTTAAACTGACATAACATACCACATGGGAAACAAGTACAGTATGTTTTGTACAGATATGATACACTGTATACAGTAAATTACTGTACTGTATCACTGTACACTAAAACAGAGACTACAACAGTACTGTACACTGACATCTACCACCTGTACAGTATTTTCACGCAAAAGGATGTGTTCACAGCCACAATCAATACGTACACACTTGGATAGACCCAACGTATGTTGCTCACTAGAGCCAGATGCAGCATTCCCCTACTCTTAAGCCCCAGTTCCTGACAAAAGCAAACTGAGGATACAGAAGGAACACATAGTAATCCCAAATACGTTCATATGCAAATA
>JAGKTI010001593.1:17451-34757 GCA_018397915.1 Birgus latro | reverse complement strand
GGTAGGCTGTGTATGATTTCACCATAGATTGTTCCATCCATTTCATTTCTTGCTTGATCACAATTTCAGGTCCCTTAACCCTTATTTAGTAGCCTTGGTAGACAGATGTTTCTTCCTCTGTAACTGAGGTGAGAATGCGCTAAGCAGGTGAAGTGGGTGTCCTGGATCAGACACCTGCATGTACTCGATCCTAAGTGGTTGATATAACTGGGATGTGGCCTACTGTAAGCTTGGGAGGGCTTGAAGAATTTCCACCTTTATGCTGAGTCTGGGGTTTAGTTCTTTTAAATACCGAACAGTGCGTTTAGTAAGGGGAAGCGTCTTACATCTTCAAATAGATAAAAGTTCTGTATTTTCTTCCAATATTTTCCTTGTAAGGGCACTTCCATGTTCCTATTTAAAGTGGTTTTTAAGTGCTCCAGCTGTAAGGTGCTAACTCATGCGTCGAGACAATTTCATGGTCGTCATGCCTACATGGGCAGAGAGGAAGGATTCGCAATGTCACAGTATACAACATGCGACCTCTGAAGTATGTCTCTCTCCTGGCAGGAGCTGTTCCTCAGCAGCAAGAGACTGGACTTTTTACTTTTGCAGTATACAGTATTACCAAGTTACACCTCTTATCGGGGTTTAATGGCTTCACATTTCGCTCCATTTGTTGTTTTACAGTATAATTCTTTCCTCTTCCTTGTAGGTTGCTGAGATGGTGGCTCTGTAGTAAAGGTTGAAGTCATCTTCCTTCTTATGGCTTCTGTCATTTTCTTGTTGTACCAGTTATCAATGATTTTCCTTGTTTGTCAACTGATGCCCTTATTAGCAAAGGCATTGTTGATTAGCTAATACTTGTGCAGAGTGTTCGATTTCTTTGTGTACTTGTTGCCAAGAGCTAAAGTGAGTGAGTGCTCTTTAGATGTAGGCACCTATGGTTGAGTCCCTATATCTCTGTGGGCATTCACTACCATCATGTAAGCAGTGGCCAGGGTTTGTTGCCTTCATGCAGACATCTATGTTCAAGGAGTATTCATCTTGCTTCGCAAGAACATTGAGAAATGGCATCATTCCATCAACACTTTTTATGGTCCATGAAAGTAAGACCAGAGATCTCTTGCAGGCAAAGCCTAAGGTGTTCAGTGTGCTCTTCAGTAAATATGCAGACTGTACATATATATACCAGGCCTGAATGAGGTTGGGAACAACCACCAAAGCCACCATGTGCACCACCACAACAACTGTCCAAGAGTAGCTGCTCAATCTATGGTTGCTGCACATGATGCTGGGTGAACTACCCAGCTAGACAGTGCAGCACCACTCAGCTGTTCCTGTCCAGGTGGGCAAAAATGTTCGCACGGTCAGAATTTCCACCCGCAGGCATGCATTTCATCTGGATAAAAAGGAAAAATGTTCAAAAAATGGTTTAATACAGCCAGATCACAGCACCAAGGTTATAAATCATCCAAAAAAAATGGGAGATTACTGTACAGAGTGAATGAGATCTAGTATGACACATCAGCTCTTAACACTAAGCTGCAATAGCAATTAATGTATAAGTGCTTCATTAAGCTAACAGATGTAACATGGATGAGGTGAAGAGGTGTATGGGTGTGGCTGACGTGAGTTCGACAGCAGTCTGATGGCAAAGGACGGGTGACACAGAGGTGATAAGTTTGTGATAACCCCTTCTGGGATTACAGCATCACATTTTCAAGGCTTCCATGTATTGCTTGCCTACTGGTTCTCAAGATAGTACAGTAGGATTCACTGCACTTCCTTCTTAGCAAATTATTTTCCTTGTCACACCCTAACATTCTCTTGTACATTACTTACATCATTTTCATAAAGACAAGGTTAGCACCAATAAATAACAGGATACTGAGGTGCAATGAGTAGAAGCAGTCTGAAAGTAATGTTACAAGTACCAAATCACTTCAGAGAATAACTCCCAATGGTAAGACACAGCCCAGCATGTTAGAATACCATGGGAGTGCAAACATCCTCAAGTGGACCGGACTTTGACCATGACCTCAACTTAATCCTCATTAGGTGCTCTCATCTTTTAATACTCACAGAAACCCGGACAACTCTTGAAACAGATTAATAAGCCTGTGAATCCAGCTCTAGAACATTCTCATTACCTCTCATAGCAAAAGAATTTAGAAATTTTAAAGAGAAATGGAGAAAATGGATTAGATCAAGCTACAGTGACAGAGCATGATATTCAACCTAGCACAGGCACAAGGCCTGTGTATCTATGATCCTCTACCTTATCTCCTCTGGTGATGACAAAACCCACACAGTTCACTTATTCCACTCCAGAAAAAAAAAAAAAACTTACCTACTCAAATTCAAATCCCACCCTCTCAATGCGCAAGATATCCACCCTTATTAAACAAACCATTCTAAAACCATTTAAATATACCTTTGCACTTCTTATGTATTTCTTCCATGGTGCCCGGGTTACTGTCGCTGGCGGCCTCACCCCCAGTTTTCTTCTCTCCTGCGGTTGGTGCCGTGGGGGAAACCGGCTGTGGGGGTGGTGGCGTAAGTGTCACGGGCCCCGCTGCTTGTACGTTACCCATGGTGGTCTGTTGTGCTCGAGGAACAGGGAAACTGGGGTATAAGGGGTCAAGCCAGGGCCACTCACTCCGCACGCCGTGTCTGCAGACGATTCGGTTTGCCTGACACCCCTGTCTGGCAATACCTGTAGTTCCGAGGAGAATTTCTTGCTTATCATCTTTTGTTATTCTTTTTCCTCTCAATGCTTTCAATGGATACCAAAGACTTTGTATATAGCTACCCTTGATCCAAAAGAAGCCTATCTATCTTAACTTATTAGTATGACTGAAGGAATTCTCCAGTTCACATGAATAATATTTTCATTTTTAAACACGTGTATTTCGTTTATAGGTCAGTTTTGCGTCTCCATTAGCTCTTGGTACATTATTCTTTATTTTTCATTCTTAACTGACAAAGAAAATTTTTAAATGACCTATCTCTAATATACTAAGCAAATAATGAAAGTTCAGAGACGGTATCAAACTCACCAATCAGAACAAAGGACTCGTTTATACCTAGGTTCTTATTGGCTGATCCTGCCCCTGGCTATCTAATACTGAACTGTTCGTCATGTAAACGTGACCTTTAGTTTTGGCAGATGGGTACCGAGTGATGTACGAACTTTACCACCATGCCATACATCGCGTCTGGTAAGCTAGTATTATAAGGAAGTAATGATAAAGTTGAAGACATTCTGACGTAGAATTGTTAGTCTATGACGAATAATCCCAGCAGGGTTTAATGACTGAAGATAAAGTACTTCCGTTATACCTTTTGGCGAGAAACTTGTCAATGATCCTGGCTGTTCATGTTTAGTACAGTAGTTATTAAGATTAGTACTTGGACTTGTCATATTTAACCATATTACGAAATCTAAGCTTAACAGAATCTATATGTGAAAGCCACATGTGTGAGTCCTTTCCCCGGCATCCTTCAACCCTAACCTTAAAAAAAAAAAAGTTTATGGCTTTCTCATATAGGCTAGATTTGTTCTTATTAGGTATTTTCACATAAGGCCGTGCAAGCTCATGCACTGATTGCCCAGAATTATCCCTGACAGCTCCTTTTCTGATTATGTACTAGGTACAGTATTTTATTTTACTAATTCTCGCTAGGTTATTTCCTGATAGTTTTTTTGCTGTGTAACTGATAGGAAAGATGTATGTATAGTAATTAGTAGAGACTACCAGTTCTTTTCACAACTAGAGATCTAAACTAAATAAAATCAACGGAGAAAACAAATCCTTGCACTACAGAGATTGTCCCTTAACCCCTTAAGACTGCAGTTCTTCCACCCTGTCTGGCCCCAGAACTGCATTTAGGGTTTGATTTTTCAACTTTCACCAAGGGAAATATTGGTCTTATAGATTTCGGGAGCATGATTTTATACACCAGAAAGTGTATACAGTATTTCAGTTTCATATGACTAATGGTTACAGCATTATTGACTGTCAAAGAATATCAAAAATGAAAATTGTTAGGGTACCCCTTGTGTATGTAGAGAGAAAAAAAAATGCACCAAAGTTAATTTTGGTCTTATGGATATGAAGAGCTTGATTTTACACACCAGAAAATGTATATTTCACCCCCATATATCTATTAATTATCACAAAATTGTCAAAAATAGAAAAAAGTCACTCCTCGCAATAAGCAGGAATGGGACCTCTTGAGAAATAAGGGGCAATACGGAGGTGGAGAGAGTGTGGGGGAGGAGGGGGAGGGAATATGCCTGCCACACACAGCCAATACAGTTTAGAGTGCGCATGGAGGGTAATTTGATCGGGAAGGGACACAGAGGGCAGGATCCACTGGGGCAGAGGGAGGTGGAGAGATGGCATGGGGGTGGTGGCCCCTCCCCATCACATCTAGGGGGACCAACCAAGCCAGACGTCATCAGATGTTGTACTTTCCATTGGTTAGGCTCCATATACATCATCAAAGAGGCGGGGATACCTCGTGCCAGTTTTTGGTAGCTTGTGTAAGATTGATGATGATAGGACTACATACTAAGACTCGAACACATCGATAGATGATAACAGGGTTTAAGGGGTTAAAGGTAAGCATAATAAGGTTGTCAGGCCATGCCAAGGTGAAACATAAAGGATATTGATATGCTGAAGGGTCTTTGTTTAGTTCAGGCCAGTTGTTATTCAGGAGGTACTGTTATGGCTTTTGCAATAGTACTTCTTGGTTGCTGCATACCGACTTACTTTAACATTTGTTATACTGTATTTGTATTATATGTATTACCTGTATTATTGTTGTTATTATTATTTTTATTTATTATTGTTACTGTATTATTATTGTTATTATTTTCATTACCCTAGCTACTGTATTATTATTGTTATTATTATTTTTATTATTATTACAGGCATATTACTATTACTAATCCTATCAAAACAGTTAATTGTTCCCCTTTTTTTAAGTCAGTCCTGTTTCTTTTATTAATATTTTTTTTACCATATGTACAGCATAAAAATGAAACTTATGGGTTACTTTTCTTCCCAACAGATGGCACCATCGGGAGTCAGAGAAAATGGTCCCTGGCATACTTGCTGGAGCTGTTTTGGGCCCCCATCAACTTTGTTGTACTCTTGTAAGTTGGCTAAAATTTCCAGTATGCACTATTATACTTGATTTTTTTCCAGCTGATGTTCCATTTTCGTGAATATGGCACCTGCGCACTCCTGCCGCATGATTGGTTGGTTTCAGTTACGTACCTGAAGTATCATATTTACAAAAAACAATTGTACCTTATATTCCAATTCTCATAAATGCAGTTTTGTATTGTCACTGTACTATACAAATAGACATGAAAAGAGTGTGTGTATGTGCTTCACCCAAATGGACACTGAATTTGAGGAAGTTGAACTTGAATTGAAATATTTATTGTTGTAAAAGGTACAGAGTTGTTGCATCTCTGATAAATAAATAAATATATTTACTAATTAGTGGTAGGTGGTGGCAACCATCATCCACTCACTTGATGTAGTGCTGCCTACTTCTTCCTTAGCCTTTATCATTCTTTTTCTGTGCCTGCCCTGCTGTCCTCCTATATCTCCCATCTTTCCTGTTACTTCTTACTGCTTTTCTTCTTTTACAGGTGGCTTTACATTGAGTGACAAGCCAAATGGTTTCCTGTAAGCCAAGAAACCATTTACAACGCTGGGTGGTAACCATATAACCAAACCATACGTGCTCCCTACGTGTCAGCAAGTGGGTTGGTGGAGGGTTAGTGCCCCTCCCCGTAAAACGAATAACTCAAAGTCAAATGGCCACCCCTTACGGGATTCTGGCGTCTGGCAATAGATAGATAGATTTACTAACAGGTAATAAGGGGGAAGGTAACAAAGCAATGGAGTAAGTGAGATCCATAATAAAGTCAGACGTTCTAGATGAGACAGCTTGTTTTTTCCGCCTGGCCATTTTTCATGTCCCCTTCCTCCTTTGTAGCAACTGTTCCATTCGCCTCCCCGCTTCCTCCACTTTACCACTAACAAAACCGCTAATTTACGTAGAATGGTACTATTGTCTAATGTAACAAGTTCTGTAGGTATTAAGATACCTTTTTATTTGCACTTACCCAGCCAAATGCGTTTATTTAAAAAGAAAAATATAGGGAGATGCAGCAACTCTGTACCTCTTACAAAAATATATATTTTAATTCAAATTCAACTTCTTCAAATTCATTGTCCATTTAGGTGAAGCAGATATGTACTCATTTCATGTCTGTTTGTATAGTACAGTGACAATGCAGAACAGCATTTATGAGAATTGGAATATAATGTACAATTGTTTTTTGTAAATATGATACTTCAGGTATGAAACTGAAACCAACCAATCACACGGCAGGAGTGCGCAGGTGCCACATTGATGAAAGTGGATCATCAGCTGGAAAAAATCGAGTATAGTTTTCATCAAGTGCAGTTATATTGTCAAGAATTATTGCTTTTGCTGCCTTTATTCATGTTTGGTTATATTTTCTAATACTGTACAGTATAAAACATCCCAGTCCTTCACTCTTAGAAATTGCATGTTGAATAAAACATTTTCATCCATCCATCCATCATCCAATCCTATGTCGCCCCACAGAGGAGCGTAGTTTTTGGTAATTTTTAGATCTGTTATACAGAAAAAAGTAAATGACACTCATATTGAAATTGCTTACCTGATTGTTAAAACCAGTGACTTATATCTTCCAAACAAGAGCTAGAGACTGTTATTAAAGAATCTCAGATATCCAGTACCGGTATATAATGAGTTATATAGTGTATACTGTAATATTGTGCAGCTCTGAAATGTAGCTTTGTTTATATGTAGCTGTTTCTTGCCAGAAGGTGATGAGTTTGTGGCTGTTCAACAAGTTTATAGCTCAGTACAGTTGCTTGGGGATTTGAAGACTAAAGAAAAGGGGTTACCAATAAGTGAGGTAATGCAAGGTCTGCCTGTATTGTTTTCTAATAACTACTACTTTGTCTTTAGTTTCCAGACTTTGATTAATCCCAGGCTGACCAGGAGAGGTGATGGGTATGAAAGCAGTTATGGGTCATCAGGCAGTGGAAGGTAAGATTATATGGTACTAGTAACAATTCCATATTTACTTTGCCCCCTCATCCAGTACACTTCAGAGCAAACGGTAGTTATTTATTTGTTTATTTAATTTTTTAATGTGTGTCCAGCTTTCAGCATAGACATTAGAAGGGAAGTATAGCTGTAAACAGGATTGAGGGTGAGGGGAGGGGATGGTGGGGAAGGGAGAAGTGGGCAGAGAGAGGAGGGAATTGGAATGATAAAGGGGGAGGGGGAGAAGAGTACAGTAGTAATTTTCTTTGTCCACTCCTTAAGGCCCAGCAATCGTCTTGTGTCATACAGTCCTTCCTGTCACCACTTGAGCACTAATACCTGTCATCCATACTGAATACATGGCAGGACTGTCTCAGTCAGGATTGGTGTTATGGTATTGGCAGGGGTGTTCTTATGACATGTTGATGGGATCTTGCAAGAGAGAAAGGCTATTGCTTCTCAGAAGAAGCAGCTATAATCTCCAGTGCAATACTTCTTCCTGAGAATGAGAGATTACCAAGACAATTGTCGTCAGGCTACTTTGCTCTCCCATACTTCTCATCTTAGTCAGATTATGTAGCATTCAAACTGTTCAGAGTTGTATCTTGATCAGCAGTAGTAACTAACAGTACAGTAATGTTTAAGTCTTGATGAATAATACATAGCCTGTGATAAAATACATATACAGTAGTTCTGTAGTTATATGTATTAACCCACATTGTATGTAGAAAATAACTTTAATGTTTCACTTTGTGTATATGTGGTTACTTTAGAGTGATGAGCATATTATCATGTAGAAGTATTGTAGCCCAAACTGATTCCCCATCACCTTACACAGCAACCCCCCTGGGCCGCCCCCGAGGAGGATGGGCAGGTTACACAGGGCAGGCGGAGCGAATCCACCTCCCTTCGCAGGTGGTGGATGAGGACGCTAAGCCCTCAGCCATTTGTTTCCTTTATGAGCTGAGGAGTCATTAATATGTTGGCTCTTGGATGTGTTGAGAATGGCTTTGAAATACCTGTATGTGGATATGAGTGGGTGGTTATTTCATGTGTACTACTATGCCTAGTGATACAGAGTGATAAATGTACAAAGTTCACTTAAATTATTGTTCCCCCCCACACACACACACACACACTTCCCATAGGCTCGGCAACCCATTCCCTGCTGCCTAGTTTTCATACATGCCACCTGCTTGTCTTATATTTTAACCCCTCTAAATCTTGTCATTGAACCTAGTTTGTATAACTCTTTCACTGCAGAATATCAAAGCTGTTGTTGACATACTTATGACGCATTACCCAGTAAATCACCTTTGTGTGAGTGGGTGGTGCTGATGACTCCAGAGCTGATGTATAAACTGTATACTTATGTAAAGTGTATTAGACATAGTTAACCAAAGTTAGTGTGTTAGTGTTTCTGCGAATGATTGTAAATGACAGTCCTTTCACTGTGATGTTCCCATCATACAGAGTGGTCCATCTAATGCACTTGTTCTTGTGCATTTCAGGATAGGTTCAGTGAGCATTACCAGTGTACTACATATCTTGTACTTCCTATAACTTTTTTTTTCTTGCTTTATGGTCTCTGCCTTTTTTTAAAACACCCATTGATTACATGATTGATTTGTTAGTTTATGGAGCCCCCCAAATATCTGCACTGTTCACACCAGTAGACTGAGCCATCCCACTGGTACACAAGATTTGAGGGCACAGTATGCAGACCACTCTGTTAATTGTCAGTTTTGTGTGATATTTGGCAAAGGTGGCATTGTATGTACCTGGTGATTAGTCTGAGGCACTTGTCAGCCATGTGCTCTGTGCATCATACTGAATCTCTAGAGGAACTGGAGGTTTTAGCTTATGTAATGCCACCAGGAGCTAGGCTGGTCACCTACTTGGAAATTTTCTGGACTACAGAGCCCTTGATTTGGGCTCCTGTGCCTCTCAAAGGGGTAATAGAGGAATGGATATTGTTTTGCACCATTCATCCTACCATTAGAGACACAAGACTGCCATATATTTGACACATTACAAATTGCTCATCAGATATTATTAGACAGTGTGAAGTAGAAGCCACAGTACTTGTAGTGTCAGCAGACATTGTAGACACACTAATGACCATGCCAACCAGTAAAGATTCAGTGTAATTACATGTAGAAAGTATTGTTAGGTAGAAGCAGCTAAGTAGAATTCTGAATTTCTCAAGATGGGTATCAGCAGACGTATCTTTTCCACACAAATCTTGAGGAACAGTCATTCAGTAAAATTTTTTTTTTTTTTTACAGGTTTTCATTTTATGCAAGATTTTCAAAGCTACAATAATGTGTCTATAACTGAAAGAATGTATTTTGATTAAGTGGATTAGTGAAAACAGGTGATATTTTCATAACCTCCCCATCTTTTTAAGTGAGAATAAAAGGTTTAGATGATGATGAAGTTCAGTGCTTACAGTAATATGTATATTTATTAAAAAGGTTGTTGTTTGCATATATGAATTCATGAGACTGTTCTGATTGAAGCAATTAATATGCCAGATCCAGGTTTGAAATAGTCAGGGTTTCATTTGCAGATTTGTTTGTGGCCACCCTGTTCGGGATTGAGGTGTCTGGCAGTAGATAGATAGATAGAGACAATAAACTCTCAATTATCCGGCGTAATTCAGCCAAACCCTATGCTGGTTAAAGCAAAACGCCGGTTGCATAGTATCCTCTGTTGGCTCAATAATCACCATCGAGCCGGATATTGCATTACTATCCATCTCAAACCTCTATCCTAAAAACTTTCCCATGAGTAAAAGTTAAAAATTAAGCATAAAATACTGTAATGATTCAGTACAGTAATACAGTGCCAGTTGGCTACCATTTACAAGCTGGTTGATACATCTCAGCACCGGATATTTCATAGAGGCACCAGTTACGTCCTGTTTCAGCGCCAGGTATTGATTTAACAGAGCCAAGCCTGCAGTGTAGGATATTGCATTGGGCCGGATATTGCGACAACGGATAATTGAGAGTTTGCTGTATTTTTGCTGGCCCTGTTCATCCCATTTGTTGGTTGGAAATTGGATAAAGATGATGACTCTAATAACACCAATGTCATCATTTTATTTTATTTTTTCTCCCCCATTTCTAAAGTCAGATGGTTTAAGTTGGATAAAATACACAACCTTCAGCTGTGTATTTGTCTTGTGTTTCTTTAATCCTAAGCCACTTGTATCAGCTGTCATATTTGAATTGTGAAGTTTTCCATGGATCTTTAGTGAGTGAACCATACTTTATGCAGCACAATGATATGTCCTCTTTAAGTTTTTCTTGCACTTATTAATGTTGCACTGCATTCAACCCCTTCATTTCATGTTTTTTCCCAGAATTAATAGAATCTGGTGGTAACCAGAAAAAGCTAGAGGAAGACATTGTAGTGTAGTGTTTATTGGAGATCATTTCTAACTCTTTTTGTTCTAGTAAGCTTACCAAGCTCAATATAATATGTAAAGAAGAATGGTTAAAAAAAAAAAATCCTGTCACTGAATAGATGAATGATGTCCTATTACTTCCATCCATCCATCTTCCACCCAAATCACTCAGCTGAATAAATTTGTATGGTGTTTGACCTTGTCAGTCTAATGATGTATTTTGTTAGTCTGTTCTTGCCGCTACTACACAGCTTAATTAGGACAAATCTCTAATAGTAAATGGGTTATTGAAGGGTCTAACTTCAGAGTTTGGAAATACAGTACATTACTGTATCTTAATGTGAATAAATTCTCTTGGAAGTACTTAAGAATAAAGTAAATGATATGTCACTGGAGTCAAGGGGTTAATTAAATGTGCACTGATTACAATGTTTGATAATATTTTTAACGGAAATGTGGTTATCGTTTTGCTGATTTGATCTGAAAGTCCCTTACCAAATAATGACAGTGTTTCTGTTGTGCAGTGCCACCAAGGAGTTATGTGAATTTTAAGTTGAGTTGATGTACAGTATAGTTTTAAGTTATATAATCAGTTTAGAGTTCTTCCACCCTTACAGATCAGTTTAATAACCAGTTACAATATGGAATGTGCTTATTTTAATGTTTCAGTGAGTTTTTGAAATTACAGTACAGTATTTGAATAACAGTGTTGCATTTTACCAGACATCATTAATTATGAAGGAAAACAGATTTGATAATACTGAGCTGTAAAAGCTTCAGTCTTGAATATATCATTGAGATTTTACAAAATGGTCATTAACTCTTTTAGTACAATGATGCCATTTTAAAGGTTATTCTTGCTGTCTTCGTATTATTTTATTCAGCATATAATAGAACCTTGGTAGAGTAGGGGTTGTAATCAATCCTTATCAACCCCTTCATTGCCAAATGTTTCCTTGTAAGTCAAATTGTCTGGTGTTTGGAATAAAATAAGAAAGTGAGTCTCAGTACTGAAGGGATTAACGATACACAGTCCCCTTCCATTTTGTATTTACAGACAGGCCTCAAGTTTCATTTGGTGTAGCAGTGCTATTTTTGTCTATCTTTGACTGGATGAAGTTCATAATAGAAGATATTGATATAGAATCTAACTACAAATAAAGGTTCTGTAATTAAAGGCATCGCTCGAATCATGGATGCTGCCTGTAAATGTGAAACTGAGATGGACCGTACCTGTATCTGTATATTGCACTGAAGAAAGCAGCCATTTAGTGTCCTGATCATAGTACAGTATAAAGAATTTGTGCAACCCAACTCAGTGCCTAATGTATCTTTTGCTATTTATGGTTTGGTGGAAGGTATATTTTTTATTGCCAGCCAGTTAACAAATAAGAAAAATGTTCTAAGTTGTATTGCATTAGCCTTCACATGAGCACACAACATTATTTCTTCCTTTAGTTCTTCATCTTGTGTACTGTGTTCAGTTACATATATGATTTATTCGATTGCAGGCAGTAATTTTTTTTTTTATCATTCGTGTAACTTATGTCTATTTACATTTGATCAAAAAAGTATCTCCAACCAAGTAATCGTTGGTCTCGTAATGAGCTTTGTTGCTGTTCGTGTTTTTTCCAAAGGCAAATGGTTTGATATAGAAAGCATATTTCCTGTATTGTGTAAAGTTCTTTCTTCATGATGTATTGATAAAATCGGCATGCATACATAGTCACGAAAAGGTACTGGAGATTTTTTTCTAATGATTTGTTCAGTGCTTCAGAATGTAGAGGTGGAGAGTGTTGAGATACTTTTTGGTTATACATTGACCCACACCTGACCTTACCTTGTTACACCTGCTTAATCTTCCACTTTATGTCCTCATTAGTTACCTCATACTTTTCCTTCTTGAACACATCCATTACCATATTTTCTTCATATACCATTTATGATGCATTCCACAGTCATATGTGGCTGCCTAATCCCTTATATACTGAGCCATGATGCATTTTTCATTATCATAATCCTAACCCTGTACACAGAAAAATACAAATTAATGTGTGCAGATGCTTGTAAGGTCAAACCAGAATCTTTAAGATTTGATGTGTGTGAGTGACTGTGTGGTCCATTTTTACAATGCATGCTGTTGCTAGTTCTCCCACTAGGTATTTTTGCTTCTTGTATCTGGACCCTGCCTCACTCCATCCTCTCTGGTGGAAAAAAATAAGGGTTGATAAGGGGATGGACCCATATTCTACTACTGCCCTGCTCTACCCACTCTCCTAGCTTTTCACACTGCCTTGGTTCTCCTATGAATTCTTTCCTTGTTTCAATACTTTTTGCCACTTTTGAGATTCTCATGCAGCTTCACATGAGACAGCCTTCAACTTCATAAAATGTTTTGTGTTGGAGAGGATATCACTACACTTTGTTCTTTAGAACTGAAGTTATGAGGATAAATATTTTCTTCCTACCTTCTTCCACCTCACTCACACAGTATATATACTGTAGTCGTTGAACATAACCTCAGCCAAAGATCTCTGGGATTCCCTGCTTTGTCTCTTCAATCCAATGATGTATTATAAAGTTTTTCTTGGTACTCTTCAACAGTTGCTTTCAGCATACGGAGAGAAATTAGGTTGTGAAGGGATTAATGGAGATTGTTTCTAACCCGTCACTACATATGGTTTCTCCAGAGTTAACAAAGCCACGTGTAGGTAGCAAGAATGAACTACAGCAATGCATTATTGGATTGATGGGAGTTAAGTGCCTAAATTTTTTTTACCCATGGGGTTTGTATACATCTGAGCCCATGTGCCACAGCAATAACAACAGAAACAAATATGGTGTGGATATTAAAAATGCACTAAAAACTTCCCTCCAGTTGTGGTTATTTGTTTTATTGGAACAAAAAAACAACATAGTTAAATAAACATTTTCATTATCACAAGTAATCATTTCTATTAGAAAATTTTATACCTCAGTATATTCAAACATAGAACTAGTTCATCATCCTTATACTATTAATGTTTTTTATTGCTTCTTATTTTTACATACAGTATATATATCTTGGATTAACTAGGGTGTTGAAAAGTTATGAGAATAATAATAATAATAATAATAATAATACAGTACAGTAATATCTATGTGTTATTGACAAGGGGCCAAACTCAGTGATGTATGATAGGCAAAAATGGTGTTAATCTCTTAGAATTCTCCATTTTTGTACCACAGTTGCAGAACATGGGATACTTGCATTAGGAGAAATACATTAAGGCGGTTTGGCCATGTGGAGAGGATGGAGGGTGAGAGACTGATGAGGAGAGTGTATTTGAGTGAGGTGGAGGGGGGGAGAGGGAGGGGGAGGCAAAGGATGAGATGGAGGGATGGAGTGGAGAGGTATATAAGAGAGGGGGGTGTGAGCTGGGAGCAGGGCAGTGAAATGGCAGGGGACAGAGTGACTTGGAGGCGATTTGTTTGTGGCCACCCCTTACAGGATTAAGGCGTCTGGCAATAGATGGATTGAGATAGTGATACTTGCTTTCTCTTTCAGTAGAACCGAATTGGCATGAAAACTCAAAACGACAGTCATGATTTGTGTCATTTACATCCTCCATTAGGTGTTCTAAAACTGACAAAGTGATTTCTAAAACTGAAAGTGATAAATATTGTTAGGGTACATAGTAAAGTGCAATATTGTAATGTACAGATTTTGTCAGAGATCAGTTCCCTCAGTAATTCTTTTTAGGAAATGTACTGTACTCAGTTTATAATGAAATGCCTGATAACCAAAAAGAGGGACAAACTATGTGTTGCTTTGTTTGTGACTGATGTGAAATAATGCATTGTTTATGGAATGAAGTACTGTAATATGAAAATGATTATTAAGATGAACTATGGCATATAATACATATCAGAACCTAAACTTAAGGCTTACTGATAAAAAACTACAATAATTATCGAGCGGTCATTATACCAGTCCCACTTACAGTTATGCAGTGTGAAATTTACTACGTTGGGTGGTAACCATATAACCAAATTTTGGCACCTGATGGTTTAGTGGGTAATTACGGTGCTTCAATCGGATAGAGCCGGTGAAGGTTTATATCCAAGGGATGGTTGGAGTTTATTGCTCACGTAATGCCACTCAGGGATGAGTGAGGCTGGTCACTCTCATCTTAAATGTCAGGACCAACTTGCCTAGCCCCGGTCTCCTACGCTCCTCTGTGGGGCAACATAGGATTAATAATGGATGGATGGAGTGAAATTGTTCCACATACAGGCATTAATACCCTGTGTTCAGTGTTATATTGATCTATCTATCTATCTATTGCCAGACGGCTCAATCCCGCATGGGGTGGCCACAAACAAATCGCCTCCATGTCACTCTGTCCCCTGCCATTTCACTACCATGCTCCCAACTCACACCCCCCTCTCTCATATACCTCTCCACTCCATCCCTCCATCTCATCCTCAGCCTCCCCCTCCCTCTCGCCCCCTCCACCTCACTCACATACACTTTCCTCGTCAGTCTTTCATTCTCCATCCTCTCCACATGCCCAAACCACCTTAACGTGCTTCTCCTAACGCTTCCCATCACGTCTTCGACCAAAATCTTAATAATATTTTTTCACTTATTAACTAAGATGATATGTAGAACACAACTCTTGGATATGTTTTGGGACATGAAGACCATGTTAGCTTCCCCTTCTTCCCTGTTGTAGGAACTACAAGTCTGCCTCATAGGCAGGTGTTGAGCTGTGGGATTGCCAAATACATGTGCCAGTACTGTACTGTAAATGAAGTTTCAGCTTTCATGAACATGATAATAGAGTAAAGCCATGGCTTGAATTATAAGATCAAAGGAGGAAAGTTACAACCAGACTGCCCACATTAAGGCCAGTCAAAAACCTACTGTACCTCAACTGTGTACATTTCATATGAAATCTGACCAAAACAATTTCATACTACAGGCGATGGAAACTAGATTTACCATTGGTCTCATTCAACACCAGAACCCCCAACTATTTTTTTCCCCCCACACATTCACATGAAAGTGAGGTAATAGTCGTAAAACATCATCCAGCACTTTTTTTTTTTTCCAGCTACCAATTACAGAAGTTAATGTGACATGGCACCATCTGGATTCAGCTATAGCTCTGACCCTTCTATCCCCTGTGTGTGTGTGTGTGTGTGTGTGTGTGTGAAATCGGGTCGGTCAGGATCACGTGATGGTCGTGATCATCAAGTTTTTACCCTCCCAGAAGAGAGCTGAGGGCTCATATAGTCTGATCTAAGGGCAAGGCTGTGACCTTCACACACACACACACACACACACACACACACCCATCCCCTTGCTCAGAGGGGACAGTAACCACCCACTTCATCAGTGAAACTTTCACAATCTGAGCAAGGCACAAACTCCTGTCTTACCAGATGGCAGGCGAGAGTGTTACCACTGAGCCACCAAGTGGTGTATGTGTGTGTGTGTGTGTGTGTGTGAGTGAGAGAGAGAGAGAGAGAGAGATTCAAGCAGCAGGGTACTTAAATGCTTATACATTTTGGCACCCACAGACAGTTATGAATGCCAGAGGCAGGCTTAACACTGATGACCAAGCCCCTCTAAAACCCACATATTAAATGTATACATCCACTGAAATACTCCAGGTGTATGAGAGCAACACTTATGTATTCTTGGAGAATGTTTTGATCCAAGATTTCATGCTGCCATTACATCCCAGTCCAAAATACCTATCTTAACAGAGTATACTGCCCTTGTTCTTGAGCCTGGACTGCTTTCCTAGTCTGTCCCACCCACTTTTCTCCTGTTCTACTCACTTTTTCCCTCTCACTTGAAAAAAAAAATGTGAAGCCGGTGTCTAGTTTTTTTTTTTTTTTTNAAGGTGGGTAGGGATGGGGAGGGTTGTGGAATGTGTTTGGGAAGGTGGGGAGGGTTGTGGAATGTGTTTGGGAAGGTGGGTAGGGATGGAGAGTGTTGGGAAGGGAATGAAGAGGGGGAGGGGGTAGAGAGAGAGGGGGAGGGGTGGGATTCAGAGTCAATAGCTCTTAAAGTTGATGACTGCTGTTCGTGGTGGGTAGGATGAAGAACAGTGGAGTAACTGTGTGCTTGTGTGGCGGGGAAGTGGAGGAGAAAGAGGGGAAGATGGAGAGTCTGAGTGTATGAGGGTTGTGATGTGGAGGAGAGGATGACCGAGAACTAGGTGGATGGACAGAGTTGGAGGATGTGCAGTACAGTATGTGGGAATATGAACTGATGGAGGAGAGTTAGACTGAGAACTACGTGGATGAAAGAGGTGAAGGATGTACATTGTGTGGGAAGATGAACTGCTGGAGAAGGAGAGGTAGACCGAGAACTATGGATAGACAGAGAATGCACAGGATGTGGTAAGATGGGTTACTGGGATGAAAAGAGATCCACATGGCAGAGGGAGAGGATGATGAAGAAAGAGGCAGAGTGAGGGGATTAAGTAGTATAGTAAGGAAGGTGGACGAATAAAATGGAATTAAGGGAAGCGGTTTAGCCGAGATAATATTCAAAGGGAGCTTTTTGTTTGCTTTGTGTGTGTGTGTGTGTGTGTGTGTCCCAGGCTATTAGATGATCCTGCTAACTAAATAGACAGACCGACTGATTTATTGGTAAATGGATAGATTAATAATTAACTGTATTTGTGTTCTTACACTCTTCGAGTAGTCTCACAATGCCCCTTCTGGCACTAGCGAGAATTAACGAAAATATATAAATGTGTTAAGTTGGTGGGTG
>JAGKTI010001593.1:0-12802 GCA_018397915.1 Birgus latro | reverse complement strand
GCCAGACACTACCAAACAGCACTTACCGCCATGGACCGCGTGCTGGGGACTCACGTACTGGCCATCACCCCCAGCGAGCCCACGCGCCAACACCTCTTTTCCCTGCAGCAGGAGGTATTCACACTCAGGTAGGTCATAGGTCAAGGGCGTCCTCTCCTTCTTCCCGCAATCTGTAGAAGGGAAAGCTTAAAATCAGTATACTGTATTCTCTCTTCTACTCATCATCTCTTCCTTGTATAGATTCCATTTGGTTCCATGGCTCTCTCTCTCTCTCTCTCTCTCTCTCTCTCTCTCTCTCTGCAGCAGAATTCGATATCCCAAAATCTGTGCTGTGGAAAGGATATAGGAAAATAGTGTCGTTTTATTTTGCCATTGAACTACCGGAAATGAAGCCACAAAAGGAAAATATCTGCCAGGTTAATTGAACGAGCTATATTAGGCATCACTGGACTGCAACACCGACCACCACAGAATATGCTTAACATTACCTTACCTGAATTACCGGTATGCTTCTCCCACTGGATGTTTTACAAGATTATCCCATCGCCTGTCATTATACTAGTTCACAGCATCATAAGCGGCAATTTTAGGCCATTACACTGATCATCCGGAATCAGTAACAATTTATTTTGGTTGCTGGTGTTTACAGTGCAGTCTGTTTTGCTGCCTGCACTATATTGGGTTCAATTGATGGTCTGGAGTAATGGCATATTTACAGCCCAACAAGCACAGCAAAACTGCAGCCCATTACACAGCAGAAAACTCTAGGGAACCTGAGTGCAAAGAACGAAGTTTTCTGTAACGTTCCCAGATGCTATGACAACGCTTTCCCTTAGAACCTTCCCTTCCTTCTCCTGCTCTGCCTGCATCTAGTGAAATGGTTTGCCTTCCCACCCCTCGCGCGAGCTGTGCGTTTGAAAAAAACAATTAATAAACAAATATATATCCATTACTTACGCGCCCTGATGGAGTTCCGTCTAATGAAGGCCTGGTTGGTTTCGTACATTTGGCTTCCCACCATGGTGTTGACACGAGTCGCCGCCGTGGACGCGCCCTTCGAGATGGCTGGCGGAAATGGCGAAAAGGTTAGGGTTAGGCTCGTGGAGATGTAGATAAATTGATATATAGATAGATAATTTGATAGCTAGATACAGACAGAACTACATATTGTTTTTAATTTGTATGAAGAAAGCCACTTGACAGTAAACATTCGCTAAAAGAACCTAAAAATTTCAACATACTTGCGAAGTCAAAGTGAGCGTTACCTTTAGTGAGTCCCTTTGGCCTCTCCTCCTCCATGAGCGTGTTCTCCTGCAGTATGTGTTGCAGCAGCTCGTGTTGCGCCTTCCTTACGTTATTCGGAACACGTATACCCACAGCACGGCCTAATAATAATAACGATGGTGATAGTAGTAGTAGTTGTTGTAGCTGTAGGAAGAAGAACTCACACACCACCGCTGCTTGCTCTAACATACATCTCTTCATTGATCTTAACTGCTTATCATCATCATCATCGTCATCATGGTTGTGATCTTCGTTCCCATCCAAGGAGGGAGAGAGATGCCAGGGCTAACAGATATATGTATGAAGACCGTAAAATGATAATGATTATGATGATAATGACATTCACATTCACGGGAGACAGACAGAGATTGTGACTATGTTTTGTGTTCACGATAAACGGTTAACTCACAGTCTAACTTGCCGTTGGTATCCTTGAACATGTATACCCCGCTGAGCGTCTTGAGCACCAGGGTTTGCTTACTGTGCAGCTCACACCGCCAAGGCTGACCGCCCACGCTCACAGTAACACCCTCTCCCACTAGAAAGTTGCGAGTTAGGTCTGATGGTGAGAGAGAATCACATATCAGTATAAGAAATTAATTACAGAAAATGTCGAGTTCGTCATATAACATTACATAATTACTGTGTGGTCTTGTGGTAGAGTGCATGCTGTTGACTGAAGGGTTGAGTGTTTTATCCCATCAATAGGGCAGTGGCAGACGCCGAAGTGCATCTGATAAATTGATTTAAGAAAGTATTAAGCTCCTTAAATAAAGAAAAAGCATTTACTCAGTGGTTTAGTTTGTTAGTGTGCATTTTACTGACTGAGGGTCGAGCATTGGATTCTACACAAGAGCCACTGGTTGACGTCAAGAAGGGTATCCAGTTGCAAAATCCCACGCTCCAACAAAAGTCCTACAATCGGAACAACACCCAAGCTTATCAAAGGAGTGAATGGTGTTCAGCTGTATCATTATGTTACTGTGCAACAGGTACGAGAGAGTACGCACGCGAAATTCACTCAAACCAGCTGACAACGTACCTTTTGTGACAGAGAGTACGGGTTTGTTGTAAGGCGAGGTGATGACCCCGTCGTTGTGGATGAAGAATATTTTGACTCCCTCCCTGATGCGGAGCAAGTGACGGTACGTGCTGCTGCGGGGAGACTGGAGTAGGAGAAGCATAAGTCAGGTACAAGCGGAGACGAAAGTTCGCCTTGTATTTCATCCCCTTTGCTTCTGACTTTCTTATGCAGGCTAATATTCCCAAGCTGAGAGACGTTTGGTATGTTCTGTAGTATGCGCCAAGGTGGAAATCCTGAACAGAAGACTTAGCTCCGAACATCGTATTGAGAAGCTTGACACTCGTAGTTCTTCATATGCACAATCCAAAGTTGATATGATATAGATAACAAGAATACAAATGAGGGGAATCATGCACATACTGCAGTGGAGAGTGAATAAGTACTTTTTTGTCAAATGAATGAATGCTTTTTTGGGTGCCTCTTACCTCGGGCTGTGAGTTGCCTCTGTAAAATGCAGAGAGGCCAACATCCACACTTTCCTTCTCCATATCTGACATCTCAATCGTCGAGTAGAGCTGGGAGGGCTGAGGATCCGGGGGCCACGACTTCTGACTGGAGATGGACGACCTCAGCTCTGTGTTGCCGATACCCTTCCCGGAGAAGTCTTCGTCACTGTCATAGTAAAGGTCATCGTACGTGTCCCCAACTCCCAGTCCTTCCCCTCCCCAGGCCTCTTCTTCCTCCCCAGCCATCGCCCCTTCCTCTTGGTACACCACCGGGCGATCCTCCTCCTCTCCCTCAGGCACGCTGATGATCCCACCATACCTGGGGATGGATTAATTAAGGATTCTGATAAAGGTTTACGGTGAATCAGCCTCCCTAGCAGTGGATTATCATTAAAAAAAAAATGTTTGGTTGTGTTTTTCAGTGTTGTTATCCATAATCGTTTGGCAGTGATATGTTTGGTGGCCATTTGAGCGATGATAAAAGCATAAACACGGAATCTTATACATGCCTGAAGTTTAGGGAAATAGTACAATACCTTGTGACTCTGGGGTAAGGAGCACCTCGAAGCTTGACCTGAGACTGGGCACTCGCTCCTACCGCCTCCGCTGTGTCATGGATGGTAGTTGAGTCCATAACCCTTCTCTGTGCAGCTCGTGGATAATCGTAACCTCTTGTTGCCTGCCCTGGGGTGTCATTCGTGGCCTCTGGATAATCGAAGCCTGCTGTCTCCTGTTCTGGGGTGTCCTGGGTACCATTTGCGTCATTCGTGTTCTCCAGGTGTCGCCCAGATTCAAGGAAGGCCGTAACCAGGGGATCAAACTCCTCGATGATGGACGACCGACTTGCACACTTTGCCTTATCCTGTTTCAGGATCGTCTCAAGAGTTCCATAGGAGTGGTCCAGCAGGGTCTCCTCCGAGTGGCACCTTGGAGCAGTGCCATTTGATCTCCGCGGTGTCACTTTTGGATGTGGCTTAACGATAGCAAAGTCCAGAGCATCGAGTATGGAATCTTCCCCATCATTTGAGTTGAAAAAGTCAGATTCATTCTGATTGTTTTCATCCTTCGTACCATTGACTTTGCCACTCTTGTTTGCCTTAACTGTAGTTGCTGAGGTCTTGTTAATATGATGAGCTGCAGAATAATCTGTAGCCTCAACACCCTCTTTCCTACGTGAAGATATGGTAGGCAGTGGAGCTTCATCAGAGAAAAGAGTTTCGGACATTGTGTCTTCGGGATTCACAGGAGGGAAGGGATCCATGGTCTTGAAGGGGTCCTTGATTTTGGCCGTCATTGCAGAAGGTTTAGATGTCACAGGCACAGAACTGGGAGCCTTGGTGGCATTTCCTCCTACTGACTGAGAGTTGCTTGCGGTACTCATGGATGTGGGTCCAGATGAGAAGGCAGAGTTGAAGGATTGCAACTCACTGAACATTTCATCTGGAGTATGAGCATCAGAAGTATTGGGAGGGGGAGACTTGGATAGTGACGTAAAACTTTCAGGGGTGATCGGGGATGATGCAGAGGGGTGTTGGTGGTGCGGGGGACTTTTTGGTGTCTGCCTCGCACCCCTCTTTGTCTGACACAACTCCAGGGCGGCCATCTGACTCTCCATAACTTCATCTAGCGTATCAAGCGAGACGAGGGAGACTGGGTCATTTGATGGGCTTTTCGGCTTTGCTCCAAGTTCTTTAGCTGGGGCACTGAAGGGCGGAACAAATGTAAGAGAGGTGGGTGGGTACACGCTGGATGAGGTTGGTGGAGGTAGGGAAGGAGTAGAGTCAGGGATGTTAGATGAGGAGGAAGAGGCATTTTTGGAGGGGTTTGGAGGGACATCCGTCAAAGCATGAGAGGGGAAATCGGTAGGAGTGAGTGGTGTAAGGATACTACTGTGGCCTGACTGGTAGGACTTGGGTCTGATGGGGACCTGAGTGGGACAGAGGGGCTGGGACACAAAGGTAGGTGGAGCGGTTGCAGGCGTTGAAGGGGCACGACTGGACTCTGCGACATCCACCAGTGTTTCGACTCTGGAATCTGCTGCACTGACAGAGGACGGTCTTGTGCGGAGCGTAGGGGGTCTAGGGCGTGCAGAACTCTCCCTTGGCATCCTAGAATCTCCCCCAGAGGTTGTGCTAGACGAGCCAGCCTGCGAAAATATTTGTGAATCATAACCATTATTTACGATGATTAGGTCCCCATAGCAGCTAATTAGTATCAGAAAGCATTATTTTTTCATTTGATATTTACTCTAGTTGGGTTGTGTAGTGTTTGGTAATTGTATTAATGAAGATAACATTATAAGTTAACAATCTTATATACAGTTTAAGCTTTGAAAAATTTGTGAGTACAGCATCTGCCTCCTAGATAGTCAGTCTGGTACCTGTTCAGAGCCAGAGTTAGTCCGACCATGGCGTGCAGTGTGAGACTGTCGGGGGCGGGTGTATTGTGACGCACGACCCCTCATGGACGGCTGGCGGGGTGGCAGCGGAGGTATTTCTTCTGGGGGAGGAAGCCAGTGTGTGAGATAATGAGGGGAAAGGCAACATGCCAGTTTTTGACGGTCATAGTACTTGTATAACAAGAGGAAGAGACTTACTTCCTTACTGTTTACTGCACATCTGCAGTGTGGCCTGGCAACGAATCTCTGATAGCATGGAGGTAAGCAGGGCCGAATTATCAAAGGATCACACTGAGCAATGGGTACACAAAGGTTTTCAGGGCCTACGAAATGGTATTTTCTTTAACTTTGATATTGCCTATGAGATTAAATTTTTATAGGCGATGGAAACATGTCCACGACCCACATGACGAGTAATCCACCCATGGAGATTATTCTGTTGTTTTAGATATATGACGTATTAAAGTGTGAGTGCATGCCAATGTTTCGCTGTCTCAGTTTTAAAGATACAAGTGCGGAATAACATTTAAAGAGCAGAAGGCCACAAACTGAAGTTTTCCGACTCCCCCCTGTGAGCATCGTGACCTGCCTTCCATATTTTTGTCATTTCTCAAACGACAGAGGATCTTTCCATCTCAAACACTTTTCTTTTGTGCTTCATTGTTATCACATTAAATCATTCTTGTGACACCTTCCACTGCCACAGCCGGGAGAGAAGTGTCAGGGAACTTTTGCTTATGACTGTACCTTGATGTCTCCTCTGGTCCTCCTTAATGACGTCGTCGTAGGATGGTGGTGCTCCAGGGGTGGGTGTGGAAGAGATGGTCAGTCGAGAGGGTGTCTGTATGGCTGTCTGAGCGTCCATGAACCCGTGCAGCACCTCCTTCCTGACAGCGAAAATAAGTAAAGAAATTCAGCAAATAAGCCAATAAATAAATGTAAAGAAATACAAATGACGGTAACTGCTAATCCCATATTGTCCCCTCGAGGTGTGAGCGTCCGTTGTTCAACACATTTAAGAATAAGATGAATAAGAAAAAAGAAAGAGAAGAAAAAAGAGAAGAACGATTGAAAAATAAAGGAAAACGTGAGATACAAAATAGTGGTAAAAATCAGTCCTAGTCCCATATATCCCTTTGAGATGTAAGAGGCCGAGGCTAGGTACCGTTGTCCAGTATATTTAAGGGTAGACGACCAGCCTACGTCCCCTGATAGCATTGCATGATGAGAGAGAGAGAGAGAGAGAGAGAGAGAGAGAGAGCCATGGAACCAAATGGAATCTATACAAGGAAGAGATGATGAGTAGAAGAGAGAATACAGTATACTGATTTTAAGCTTTCCCTTCTACAGATTGCGGGAAGAAGGAGAGGACGCCCTTGACCTATGACCTACCTGAGTGTGAATACCTCCTGCTGCAGGGAAAAGAGGTGTTGGCGCGTGGGCTCGCTGGGGGTGATGGCCAGTACGTGAGTCCCCAGCACGCGGTCCATGGCGGTAAGTGCTGTTTGGTAGTGTCTGGCGGCCTGAGGGATTTAGTAGACTTTAACTTTTTTATCAACAGGATCAGCACTCTTAACATACTGATAGACCCAGCATATAAACAAGATCAGCAAACAACACAGACAGCGCGCTCAGAGTCAGCATACTTGGCATACGTAGCACTCTCAGCAAATTAACCCTTTTATGTTCATCATCCTCTGGTGTTGGGCATTTTCGAAATTTAGATGAGTGAGCACTGAATTTTAGACGTATTGTCGTTGCGATTATGAGCTGGTGGGCGAAAGGAGGTACTTTATGGTAGATACCTCCTCTGCATAGTCCCCCGTGCAGCAGCTTCAAGCATTAATAGGCTGACAGGATCACCTCATTCAACCCAGCATGTTAACAAAGGGAGACACTTTTTTCTGTCCTTGTGGAGTAGTATGATTACAGCGATATCTTCTGTTACCTTACATAAACCTCGTGTACCCTACACCTGGCCATAGAAATGCTCTCATCAATTATAGCAACTCTTTTAGCATCATTATGTCTTTGATGTGTGTGTGTGTGTGTGTACTGACCTGAGCATGTCTGCCAGCGACGGCATGTTTGGTTGCTGACTTTCTTTGCTTGAACACCTCATGGCAGCTGGCTTCGAACTCCTCCACCGTGCAGACAGGTTCGGGCCGACGCAGCTGGCTAGGGGGCTTTTTGGCGATGGGCGGCGGGGCAGGGCGTGTGGGTTGCAGGGTAGCGGGTCTGTTATTTCCCTGTCCTTCGCTTCTCTGTTCATTGCCATTCTGTCTTCTATTCTCTCTGTTATTTCTCTGTTCACCACTGTTCTGCCTACCGCTAGCCTGTTCACTGCCATTATGCCATCTATTCTGTCCGTCTCTCGTTTGTTCTTCACTATTTTGTCTACCACTGGTCTGTTCACTGCTGCTCTGTCCACCCATATGCCTCGCCCGAGAATCACTTAACTCGGACGAACTAGGGCGGGATGGTAGGACAGGAGGCAGGGGATGGGGCTGACCTCTGGAGCGTGGTTTAGCCGACTGGGGTGGTACAGAAGGAGCCCTATTGTTGGGTTGAAGGGCCTGGGTTTGGGGTAAGGGATCGGGCTGGTTAGTGTGATCTGTTGATTGTGATGATTGCGAGTCTGGCCTAGTCAGCTGAGGAGGGAGGCAAGGATGTTGGGGATGGTTTGACCCTGTTTGCCTCGCTTGTGGCCCATGAGGATCTTGCTGCATTGGATATTCTGAGGGACGATGATGGGATGGGGATGGGGATAGGACACTCATGAGACCAGGACGGCTTGACACTGGTATACGCTTGCCACCCGAAGCATCCCTAACCATCCGTGCTCCCCCAGAATCTCGCACTGTACGCTCCTGCCGCGTTCCTGGACTCCTGTGTTTGTACGTCCGAGGTGGCTTGGGTGGTGGTGAATTTGGGTCGGGCGATGTTGGTGGTGATGGTAAGATTGATGGTGCATGTGTTGACGCTGGGAATGATGGTGTACGTGTGACTGCTGGTGTGTGTGATGGTGTTTGTGATGATTCTGTGACGTTTGGTGTGTGTGATGGTGCTGGGAGCGATGACTTTGAGACTGGTGGTGTGGGCGTAGATGCCGGAATAACAGGCGGTGAGAGATTGTTTGGACTACTGGTGGTCGTAGGGCTTTCACTCTCCTCGACCGGCTGGACATTGTGACTTGACTTGACGTAGGGGTCATCTGGTGGAAGGGTCTGGGTGAGGATCCTAAGCGTGGGACTGGGCTCATCCTTACGCTTAATCACGGGGGACGCATCGAGGGCAAACTTGGTCCTCGGTAGGGGCACCGGGTTGGCTGGGGCATTGCGAGGGGCAGGCTGAGGGGCGACGCGTAGGCCTGTGGTTCTCATACTTGTCTTGTTAATTAACTTCTCCTCGTTGTTTCTTAGGCAGTTATTATTATTTTTATTATTATTAGTAGTAGTAGTATTTGTTTATTTATTATTTATTTTGAACCCACCCTTTTTCAAATCTTCATCAAGTTATACCACCACTTTGCTGTTATATTCAAATACGTTCACTCTCACTGATGAACCATATATTTTGATTTCTGTTACTGATGCAGTGACTTATAGGTCCAGCCTATTTCACGTATCCACTGAGCTTTGACGTACTTCACTTGTTATTCTGACTTCCTTTGTCTTCTCATTAACCCTCACTGATATGTTCCTCTAACTGACCTCTCCTCGCTGTTCGTAATGCATCGACTTTCAGGTCTGTCTCGATGTATTGACGTTACGGCCATCTAGTCACGTCTCTCATCTCCACCGAGTTATATCATCACTTCACCACAGTTTCCAACCACATTCACTGTCCCATTAACCACCTCTCCACTGCATTCAGTCTCATCAGCCTACCTCGCTCCCTACCACCACCAGAAACTCCTTTTTTGTTAAGAATATTTCCAGTACACATAGGTAAAACGCTGACAGAGAGGGAGAAACAAACTGTGTTCTTGTCAGATGGTGGTGGTGGGCCCCGTGCTGATAACCTGGATAAGATAAACACTCAGATAACACTACCGACCTGGGGGCTATCGTCACGAAAATATTTATGATCGATTCCGTGTCGTAACTCTTGATTTTGGTTTTACGGGGAGAACTAGAGGCTGGGAAAGATTCTGTATTCTCCTTTCGTCGTTCTCCCTGCAGAAAATAGGTGTAGCCTACGATATTTTTTCTCATAGCTAAGATTTATTTATTTATAGGAGGAACAGGAGACATGGGAAGGCTCCGATCTCTCCTTTCCTTGTCCTTCCTAAAATAAAAAATAAAAAAAAAGTTACGATGGAGATTCAGTCGTAAATATGTTTGAGAATCTGACCCATTGGCCTGGATTCACAAACAGACTTACGATCAACTCCCTGGATTCACAAAGAGACTTACGATCAACTCCCTAGATTCACAAAGAGACTTATGATCAACTCCCTTTCGTAACTGTTTATTTTCACAGGATGAGCGAGAGACTTCGAGAGGTTAATGTCTCTCCTCTCCTGGTCCTTCCCACAATAGCAGATCTTGACTTACGATAGGGATGTAATCGCAAGTTTTTCCTGAATCTCAACCTTGGAACGCATTCATAAACAATCTCAGCTAGTTTTTGGATGAATTATTAGTTTTTTCGTATTTTCCAAGTGTGGCTGTCAAGTGCTTGGTAGCCGTGTGAGTGTTTGGTAGCCAGTGTGAGTGTTTGGTAGCCCGTGTGGGTTTGGTAGCCCGAGTGAGTGTTTGGTATCCCGTGTGAGTGTTTGGTAGCCCGTGTGGGCTTTGGTAGCCCGTGTGGGTTTGGTAGCCGGGTGAGTGTTTGGTAGCCCGTGTGGGTTTGGGTAGTCCGTGTGTGTTTTGGTAGCCCATGTGAGTGTTTGGTAGCCCGTGTGAGTGTTTGGTAGCCCGTGTGGGTTTGGTAGCCCATGTGAGTGTTTGGTAGCCCGTGTGAGTGTTTGGTAGCCCGTGTGAGTGAAAATAAAAGACAGTCTTATGCACAACTTGGGAAACTTTATGAATATGGCTTTTGGGTTATATCATGCCCGACTTTTGTTTTTCAGGGCGCCCAGTTATCATATTATAGTCGTTTTACCTTAACCTGGCCTGGATTTTTTTCTTTTTTGTTACTATTTCCAGCTTAGAACCAACCCATACGTGTTCCCTGCGTGTCAAAGAGTGGATTGGCGGAGGGTTAGTGCCTCTCCCCGTAGAACAACTAACTCAAAGACAAACGGCCACCTCTTACGGAATTATGACGTCTGGCCATAGATAGATAGACAGGTAGCATATTTCACGTAGTTCAGTGCCGGAATAAGACAACACCGTAGAAAAGGAGAAAGAAAAACGGAGCAAATACAGCCATCGTGGAAATGATGATAAGGCATTATTGCACTAAAAGGGATAAGAAGTAACTAAGCTATTTTAACATTAACTTACGCGTAGCCGTGATTTTTGCCGCTAATTTCACGTATCTCGGTGGCAGAACAAGATACTGCTGCGGCTCTGCATCCAATCCCTAGCACCTCTTTGTGATTAGCACCGTATGTGATATTCTCTTGTTACGGCATAACATTCAAGATGGAGAGATGGCAGTTGTAGGTCATGTTGGAGTAAAAGGAGTCTAGTCGTGAGTGAAAAGTGCCGCCTTACTATGTTAATGCCAGCTTAATTTCCGGTTCCGTTGTTTACCGACTGTCTTCAGCTCGCTTTGTGTGAAAGATTGTTTGCTTATACGTTTTCCTTCATTCATAAAGCTACCATGCAGTGATGATGATGATGATGATGATGGTAGTAATAGTAGTAGGAGTAGTTTAGCAGCAGCAGTAATTGTAAACTGCTAGGGAGCCGTGTTTATCCTGCAGTCTAAGTAAGATCTTTGATCAATCCAAGCCAGTTTCCTCCAGATACTTGCTGTGTCCTTGCAACTTCCGGCTGTTTGAAGCACATTCGCTTTCAGTGATCCTAGACCACAAGTCCACTGTTTATCGTCCTTGAAAACTTGCATGGACTTGAAACCTGCTGCTACTACTACTACTACTAATAATAATAATTATTATTATTATAGTTGTTGTAGGCGTTGTAATCATCATCATCATCATCATTATCATTTTCACAATCTCAGTATTTTTTTGAGTTTATTCTTGCTACCTCCAGACGATTTTATTCAACTTTGGAGAGACTTTGCGACCCAGAGAAGTTAGATATTGCCCTCATTAACCCCTTCACTACCAGACGTATCTCCTAAGCTGAATAACATCGATTGGAGGTAGCGAGAATAAACCATTAAAATAAGTTATCGGATTGACGGGGTTGGACTTCGGCGACTTATTTATCTTATTATCCCGTTTTCTCTGATACCCTATAAAGACCCCTGACCTCTTTCACCTCGACTGATGTCCAGGTGTAGTCGGATTGAAGGATTGATGTAAATATAGTTCATTCATTTTAGCCTGGCCCAGATTTTCGTCCTTTTGCACCTTATTTCACGTAGCTCAGTAGCAGAGAAAGACAATTCAGCGGCTGTGCATCCTTACCATAGCACCTCTTCGTGACTAACAGCATGGTCTAGTGTTAATCTGTCGTTGGAACTTGGTATTCAAGTGAGATGGCAATTTTGAGAAAGGTAAAGGGAACAGAGTACAGTAACCAAGGAAGTTCGCCTCTACAGTCCTTTTTATCTTGACCTCGATATTTTGTCCCTTTGCAGCTTCTTTCACGTAACTCAGAAGTATAATAAGAGAATACTGCGGTTGTGTATCCTTTTTTTTTTTTAACACTTCTTCGTTACTAGCATCATATTCAAGTGTTAATCTCTTGCTGTAACAGAGTATTGACGATGAAGGGATGGTAATTTTAAGTCGTTAGAATAAAAAGTGTGTACCTCATAACTAAGGGTCATCCAACTTCATGCAGCCACGATTTATTTACGATTGAAGAGTTGAGAGGAAGGATGGGACTTGGATGCATTGGTGTAGTGATGAGGAGGGGTAGATTGAGATGGTCTGGGCATGTTGAGAGGATGGTGAATGACAAATGGATGTGGAGGATGAGAGGTGTGTACGTCGGGGGTGGAGAGATAAGGAACTGAACAGGGAGGCTGCCAGATATCGAGCAGCGTGGACAGCCGCCATCAGATGACCAAGGCCGACCCATACAGGCATGTTGGAGTCTTCATAAACGATGCGATACGAAACGTTTTATTACTCACATTGTAGAAGTGACCCAGTTCCGTCATAGCGTAAACAAATCAGGTGTAGTGTGGCTAATCCCAAACGTTATTTCTCGTTATTTCTCGCCTCTGGGAATCCCTCGAGGACTCAGGGTCTTCTGCATCCTTCCCAGCTCCCAAAGTCTTAATACGGACAGTACAGGATGCTCGTTGTGAACCATCCATCGCCACTGTGAAAACATTTATAACCATTTACTCTCTTCGATGTGTAGGGGCTGATGCTACCTTAGTCCAATGCATTTACGGGTAGATGACCAGACTGCTTCCCTTTGTGGCATGAAACACACACGCTCGCGCGCGCGCGCGCACACACACACACACACACACACACACACACACACACAC
>JAGKTI010001592.1:47062-81760 GCA_018397915.1 Birgus latro | reverse complement strand
TAAATGTTTACAAGTGTCCACTAATGTGAGTCCGTGTGGTATTAAATCAGAGACAAGTGGACATTGCAGGCAATAGTGATTTGATTTGATTGATTTGATTAATTTATTACGCCCGAAGGCGACAGACCTATTACAGTGCCATGTGGGCATATGTGAGGTGAGTACAAGGGAACCCGTGCCACGCAGGACACGCTGTCTAGCTAAAACAAATTAACACCCACCAAAGTGTGGATGACGCATGAGAATAACATCTAGATTATCATCATCCAATAAATGTTTACAAGTGTCCACTAATGTGAGTCCGTGTGGTATTAAATCAGAGACAAGTGGACATTGCAAGCAACAGTGGTCAAGGGTGTTGGCATTGGGTGCGTCACACAGTTTACAGGAGGAGAAACGAGGTGCGTTGTCCACCCCAGCCACTTGCCACACTGGTCGGTATCCCAGTCTGAGGCGGGCACACACCACGTTATGTCGACGAACCATAAGACCACTACGACGATATCTATGGGGCCGATGTAGAAAGTGGTCATAATGTTGGATAGACACACTGTGAGTCCTCTCAGCATTTCTACGGTGGAGAATAGGGGAGCGGGCTGCTCTACGTATTACCTGCTTGTAGCAAATGGGGAAGACATTAGTAGCATCCACAGCAGGCAGATCCAGTCCGCAGGCAGTCCTTGCAATGAGGTCAGCGGTGTTGTTAGCTGCAAGACCAATATGAGAAGGAATCCACAGAAAGTGCACCACCAGCGAACGATCGCGGACAGTGGCGAATTGACGGAGTATCTGCATAACTATGTGTTGATATGCAGGCCTGGGAGAGGAGAGGGCATGGAGGGCCGACTGTGAGTCACAGATGATCAAGCCGCTGCTGTTCGTCCGTACTAATAAAGTAACTGCATCGCGGAGTCCATGTAGTTTGCAATATGTAGAGCTCGATGAGGTTGGCAGTCGACGACCCAGCCAGCCCCCTTGAGGTGGATCCAGACTTGGGGAAAACACTGCACAACCAGCACTTCCATCCTCCTGCAGGGAGCCATCAGTGTAGATATGGTGGGCCGAAGGGAGGGAAGATGACAGCCTGGCGATAGTCTCCAAAGCTAGCTGTTTCTGAAGCTGAGGCAGATCAGTCTTGGAGGCCGGAATGCATGAGACAACAGGAACAGGGGTCTGCCAAGGTGGAATGCCACAGTCCACCTCCTCAGTAAGCACTGGTATGTTGATGTTTAGCTGTCGGACATATGAACAAACAGTATTAACTAGAGTGCAGCCACCACTGTGAAGCAAAGGTCTTGGTGCAGTGGGGTCAAGGGAGGTCCGAATGATGTGAGAGTAGTGGGGAGAAAGGTGAGGATAATGCAGGCACTTAACGCTGAAGGACGTCACCAAGGAGTATATTCTCTCAACAAGTGGTGGTAGGTTGAGTTCAAGTTGCATGTTGACAATTCTGGTTGAGCCAGGGCAGCCCCGGATAAGTCTCATTACTGCGTTTTGGAACTTCTCAAGAGGTTGTAAGGCTGTTCTGGAAAGTTGACAAAGAGCAGGGGAGAGATAATCAACAACTGATCGAATGAACGCTATGTATATGGATCGTGCTACAGGAATAGACACCCCGGCAGCATAATTAGTAAGCCACTTAAGAGGTTTTAGGCGCTGCTGTAACCGGGTTAGCAGATCCTGAACAATCGGATGTACACGTTGTCTTGCAGGAATGGAGGGAGAAATCCGTACCGGTGCCCCAAGATAAAGGTACTGCGTGCATAGAGGAATAACACAATCTCCGACAGAGAATACAGGTAGTGTTCTTGCTGGACGGGAAGTGAAGATTCTACTCTTTTCTGGTGAGATAATAAGTCCACATTTGGAAGCCGCCTCGTGAAACCAGTGAAGGAAACGCTGCAGATCTGCTGGGGAATTTGAGTGAATGCAGATGTCATCAGCATAGCAAGCAATTGTGATTCCAAGGAAGTCAGGAAGGAGGGTGAGTAGGCGATGTACAAGGATGTTGAACAAAAAAGGACTAAGGACACCACCTTGTGGAGTACCAAGCTCAAAACCTTATCAGTGCTGTATGCGCCCTTAAAAAGAACCCGAGAGGATCTGTTGGTTAGGTACCCACGTATCCATCGCAGCAGGTTTCCCTTAACTCCAAAATCCACCAGCTGGTCGAGGATGATGTCTCTGTTGGCGACATCAAAGGCACTCTTTAAATCAATGAAGGCCACTACACTGGTGGGGGACAGGAGGGTGTATAGCTCCATGAGGCAGTGATGTGTCCCTCGCTGCGGTAAAAAAACCGTACAATCGGGACGAGAGCTTGCCCTGCAGCCTAAACAAGAGTCTTGTGAGAAGGATGCGTTCTAATACTTTACTGAAGCAGGAGGTGAGGGAAACAGGTCGGAATTTATCAATACCAGGTTTAGGAATAGGCACGATTGTACTGTGGGTCCAGGCTTGTGGCACATATCCCAGACGGACGCAGAGATTGAAAAGCTGGAGAAGGGGATTGCCAGGAACTTTCAGGAGGACAGAAAAAGTGATCCCATCATCACCTGGAGCCGCTACCTGGCGAGGGCCCGTCGCAATTCATCATCATCAGTTATAGCCACACCATCCTCATCGTCTGTCCTCAGTAAAGCGGCGGTGAGACGGAGTGCACGAACGTTTTTCTTGGTGGAGAGTGCGTCCTGTATGTGTGCAGGAAGGGTGCAAGCCCGTGACTGTGCAGACCAGGCGTATACAATATCCTGTGCGTACTGTGCTGGACTGTGGTGGAGGACACTAGGGGGCTTCTTAACAACCTTGTTGATAAGGCGCCACGTGGAACCAGCAGTTGTTTGATGATTGATGCCATCTGTAAGTTTCTGCCATGATTCAGTATAAACGCAGTGCTGGAGAGCAACTAGATCATCCCTCGACAATCGATACCGATGGAGACTCTCGAGGAGAGGTCGTCTTTGAAAGGCAAGTCCGTCTTCCACTGCCTTCCTCTCTGCCTGAGTGATACGATTATCCAATGTCCAGGTGTGGGCATCATGATGGCGTGTAATGTGTGGCCTGCTGACATAATGGGTGTAGAAGTCATGCGTGGAGCTGACAAGTGATGAATACAACTTTTCGGGACACTGAAGGTTGAACGTGGGAAGAAGATTGGTTATATAGGAGACGTATGTAGGGCAGTACTTGGGTGGGATTGCAATGCGAGTACGTCTGTGTACAGGAGAAGGTGTAGCAGGGAGGGAATAATGAAAGCTGAGAGGAATATGATCAGAGAAGAGAGCAGGGATTGATGAACACCTGACTTGGGACGCCACGAGGCTGGATGTAATGATGTGATCTAGTGTGCCTCCTCGAGAGTGTGTGGCCCCACCGATGTCCCAGCGGGTGAGCTGATTATGACGAATATACTCAAGAAGTTTAGTCCCATTACGGTTAACAGTGGCAGAAAGGTCCCCCAAAGCAGAGTGTCGGGCATTATAATCCCCCATGTATATCATGCCACGGATGGTGGGAGCTGGAAGAGCAGCTGTATGCAACCTGCCTGGCGCAGAATACACATTGCATACCCGAACTGTGCCGCTTCCAATGGTGACCTCAAGAAGCTGGAAGGTTGTCTCGTCATTTACAGAGCTTTGGAGGAAACGGTGCTGGATGGAGGAGTGAACATACGTGACAAGTCCATTCCTGACTCGATGGACATAAGAAATATAACCACTGAGAGTGGGTGCCTCTATCTCGAGATGCGCACGACCAACAAAGGATTCCTGAATGAAAATGATATCTGGGTGGCGACTGTATACATATCCTTTGAGCTCAGTAAGTTTAGACCGGTTCGTAACACCACAGGCATTCCAAGAGATGACATGCAGTTGTGCCATGTTACCGAACTTTGCCATTACGTTTGCGGAGGCCAAATGAGGGAGTGGTGGTGGCATGAGAAGTGCTATGCGGTGTGCCATGAGGGGAAGACTCCCTGGGGGGAGCAGTCAGTCGTCCAATGGAAGTGACAATTGATTCCAGCTTTTCCGTAAGGGTGGTGACAGTCGTAATGATGACTTGCTGTGATTCAACCAGTGAATTTAGTGTTGTCTCAAGTGTGGCTTGCTTGCTAACCAAGTCATCAATGCGGGCTTCTATTGCATTGAAACGTGTCATGAATGAGGTAATCCGAGTCCTGAGAGTGGCAACAGCATCACGAAGTTCGGTGACTGCAGCTGAATCCAAACCGATAGTGGAGGCAGGAGGAGCAGCAGTGCGGAGTGGTGGTGGTGGTGATGCTAGTGGAGCCCCATCCTTGGCAACGGGGGCAGAGGTAGCCCGACGTCTAGTGCAGCCGTGCCACACGTTAACTCCTTCCTGATGACATCGGGGACATTTCCAGTGCAAGGTATCTGGAGGTGGTGGGTTGGGTTGCATCGAGGTTGTATCAGAAGCAGGTGGAGGGGGTCAGTGAGGACACGTCCGAGAGTCGTGTAGGCCAGAGCACCATGCACACTTTTCTGGTGCAGAACAGTACCGGGAGATGTGACCAATGCCCCAGCATCGAAAGCACCACGGTTGCTCGTCCTTCATCTTGCGAAACTCACAAGGTGGGAGGCAGGGAAGGAAGCTGAAGGTGACAGTTGGTGGTGGTGGGTGAGGAAGGCTCCAGGTGACTACCAGCCGGTTGATAGGAGTGCCATTCTGGTAGAAACGTCGGGCTGAGTAGATACCTGGCAGCTCCTTGGCCAAGTTGGGATCAGTACAGACAGGATAACGTGTAAGGAGGTAAATAGGAAACTTGCGGGGCCTCTCAGGTGAGTCTTGAATTTCCAAAGAAAGGGCTAGGAACTCTCCTTTAGTTACGCTATCTATGATGTCCTTGCGACGTCTGGAGATGTAAACAAAACGGGAAGTGATTGCAGACATCTTAACCTCCGCTTGGGTGCGGTCAAGGTGAAAAGCACGGTTTACCTCAGACAACCATCGAAGTTTGATGTCCACCGTTGGGTTGTCTTTGAATAAAAGCTTGGTGTAGTCAGGCCTGGGAGCGAATGCTGGAGGAGTAGAGGCAGGAAGCATTGGTGAAACTTGGGAGGAATGAACAAGCTGCTGGGGACGAGGAGTGTTTGATCCAAGGCCAGTTTCTCCCTGCAAAGGACGAGAAGTCTCATGCCGCTTGGAGGATTTGGCAGCAGGGGATGAAGGCTCACTATTGCTATCCGAGGTGTTATGTACAGGACGCTTGGCAGAGGAAGATGCCTGGCCGACTGGGTGAGATGCGGCAGGTACAGATAGTGCTGGTTCAGTAGCTACTTCCCCAGCTAACGAGACATTGCTGCTGCTTTGTGGTAGCTGTGGCCAATCACTTTGAGACATCTCATCCTCGTCACTCAGTGCCATATCAGCTTCAATATCCTCTAGAGTGCCAGGGCCTGAATACTCCATGCTGATGCTGCACACCTAAGCAGGTAGCAGGGTGAGCGTGGCGTCAGCTTCACAAGCACGACAGTATAGTCCAATGGTAGCAGGTGAAGTCTATGACATCACACAGGTCGTACTGCGCATGCGCAGAAACGAGAAAACCCGACCAGGGGGCCCCGTCTGCCGCACTGAATTTTCCCCCCAAACTACAGGCTAAGTCCAAACACCCAAAAAACACAACCACTGGTGAAGTGAGCACTGGACCTTTATGTTGCTCCCTGCAACGACAGAAGGGTGTTGGAAGGCAAAAACAGCGCAAAAAGCAGGAATATGAGCCGCACACAGCAATGATTTGTTGATATCCGGCCCTCTGGTGGCAAAATTCGAATGTACTGAAGGGTAATACTCGTAGTTGTAAAAGTAACCTAGCACGATGACGTATTTTTTCACTTCTTGCTTCTCACAGAAACTTTAATTCCCCTTTTTTTTTTTTTAATGCTGGAGTCACATATAACATTCGTTACCCATATTGTGCTTGGGTGCGTTTCTAAGTAGAATAGATCGTCAAGTAAAAATAAGAATGTAATCAAAACGATGTCTTCTGACTAAAGGAGTAAATGATGATGATAAAGCTATGCGTGGAGTGGATAGCTTGGGATATGGGTTTGGCAGTATCGAGGGCTGAGCTATCAAGAACATAAGAAGAGGGGATAACTGCAGTGGGCCGGTTGGCCTATGCTAGGCAGCTCCTAGAAGAGTAACTAAACTAGAATGAGATAAGGACAACAAAGAAGAAGGTTCTCCCCCGCCCTCCAAACCCTCCAGCCGAAGCCGGCAGGAAAAAGTCAGAAAGAACACCACGTAGCATAGAAAAACTGGCGTGGACATTTTATAGGAAAGTGCGAAAGGAGAATAGAGACTATCATAGTGTAACCTGACAAGGAAAAAGTATGAATTAGTATTGGTTGTAAGATTTTTTTTTCCCCTCTATATCCACCCCTTATTTGTCATAGGCTCATCTAGCCTATGCTTGAAACACTCAATGGAAGAAGCAGCAACTACTTTACTAGGTAACTTATTCCATTCGTCTACTACTCTATTAGCAAACCAATTTCTACCTATTTCCTTACTGAAACGGAATTTTTCTAGTTTGAAACCATTACTTATAGTTCTATCCTGAATGCTCAGTTTAAGTTCCTTATTTATACCCATCATCCACTTAAAAACCTCAATTAAGTCTCCCCTGACTATACGCCTCTCAAGTAAGTGAGTGCAGACTTAGTCTTTTCAGTCTCTTTTGATATGACAGGTTCCGAACATCATGTATCATTTTTGTCATTCTTCACTGTTTATTTTCTAACGAGTTAATATCCATTCTATAGTAAAGACACCAAATTTGTACTGCGTAGTCTAAATGTGGCCTTACTAATGCTAAATAAAGTTGCAGTATTACTTTTGATGACCTATTTCTCACGCTGCTCGAAGTAAATCCTAGGATCCTATTAGCTTTATCTCTGCCTTGGTTTGAGGTCATTAATAACCATAACTCCTAGATCTCTCTCGCATTCCGATTTTCTGATTTCTTTGTTATCTAAGCAGTATTTATTATCTCCAATGGTCTTGCCAACATTAAGTACTTTACATTTTTCAACGTTAAATTCCATTTGCCAAGTTTTAGACCATATGGATAATAGTCCTTTTGTAAGTTGTGGCAATCGTCAGTCGAGTTAATGATACGCCCTATTTTTGTATCATCGGCAAATTTGCTGATACTGCTATTGATTCCTAAGTCTAGATCATTTATATATATAATAAATGATTAGGGACCGAGTACTGAACTCTGCGGTACACCGCTAGTTACTAATCCCCAGTCCGACTTAGTTCCATTTATTAATACTCTCTGCTTTCGTCCTTTCAGTCCATTTTAAGATATCGCCGTTTATACCGTGTGCTCGAACAAAAATTAGGAATGGTGGAGGTTTTTTTAATTGGAATAGGCATCCAATAAAGTTGAACTTAATTTCTTCATAGTCGCTATTATCAAGTCGTCCACCAACCTCTATATCACTAATGATACAGTATTTTCTTTATGAGCTAAAACCAAATCTAGTATATTATTACCTCTGGTGGGCTCCTTGATATACTGATAAAGGAAATTATCCTGTACTACCTCTAGAAATTCCTCTGACTTTGCATCCCCTGTCTGATTTCGCCAATCTATTCTTGGCAGATTAAGGTCCTCCACAGTTATCGCCAAGTTGGACTATGACGCTTTCCTAATTTCCTCCCAGTGGTATTTACTATCTGCTTTACATAATTTTGGAGATCTGTAAATAGCTCCAAAGACTAATTTCTCCCTACTGTTATTAATTTCAACCCAGACACTTTCCGTGTCCCTATTTACTTTAATGTCTGCTTTACTGTAACAGTTTAATGAATCCTTTACATAAATAGCTACCCCGCCCCCAATTCTTCCCAGACGTTTTGACACCAAAATATTATAGCCGTTTATCTGATATTCTGCTAAGAATTCTCGAGTGTCTGTATTCATCCAAGTTTCACTAATAATGGCAATGCCTATTTTCTCTGTACAAATGAAAGCCCTCAGTTCATCCATTTTATTACGTAAACTCCGGTTGTTTGTGTAGTACACTTTCAGGTTATTACGAGTAGCTATGCCTTTGTCTTGGGACTTTCTATTTTTTATTTAATTACTGACTATGAAACTCTTTACTTTCCCTATTATCGCTTGTTCTGTCCTCTATCATCGCCTGCTCAGTTTGAGGTGCCTGAGTGGATGTATCTACATTAATGGTTAAACTGTTGTTCTTACTTTTGAAAATCTTGATGCATCCGTCCAGACATGGTAATAATGATTTCTGAGTGTAGTTGCTGCAACTTCCTGTCCCAGCTGTCTATGAAAGGTATTGCATTATCTTTGCAATACATTTCATGGCGGCAATTAAAACCTATCGCCCTACTCAACCATTACCTCCCAATCCGTCTCCTAGGCAAAACACCGAGTACTACAGGGGTCCGTCCCCTCTCCCTAACCTTCTCTAACATCTTGCATTGCTGCCACAGTACCTCACTCTTACGCCTACCAGTGTCATTGACTCCTACACTGAGGCACACAGTGGGTTTGTCTCCACTATCCTTCGCGGTATTTGAAATTTTTTCTATCACATTACCCACCCTGGCCCCCGGAAGACACACATGATTAGTAGGTGGAGTATACATGGCTTTGTTAAGATATCTCACCTGGGAGTCTCCAACAATGACAACATTTTTCTTACCTTTTTTGTTCTCACATTTTATGGCTTCTGAATCCACCCTGTCAAACTGTACCAGGAAACTCAGGAATGTTGCCAATTACGATAACACAGTGGTGGCTGAGTAATATAACTTGGGTTCACAGTAAGGCCGATAAAGACATAAATGATGAAAAATCAAGAGTGGATTAGACAGCCTCTGAGGTGGAGCTGGCAGTTCGAAAGGCTGAACATTGAGTGGATGGACTTAGGTATAATTTCACTGGACTCATTTGATGGTTTCAGCTGTTTTCCAGCATTCTGTTTCTGTGTGCTTCCTATCCTAATGATGCAGTGTGTAAGTAAATGGTAAAGATGACACTGTCAATGATGATAATGAGGAGGAGGAGGAGGAGAAAGAGGATGGGGAGGATGAGAATGAGGATAAGGAGGAGGATGGGGAGAAGGCACTGGTGATAGATTATTATATCGTGTGTTGAGCGCGGGGCTGATAATTAATGAACTGAATTTATAATCCGGGCCAATTAGTGATTTTTTATGGACCCGGTAGGCTAAGCTGAAGTGAAGCAACGCAAGGGACAACCCTTAAATCAACGATAAGCGAGCTAAGGCAGAACTGTTGGCTGTATGAGGAACTAGTGGTAGTTGTAATACAATTAAAGGGTAAACAAAACTAATAAGAAGCTATAAAATACTTTCACCAATCCGATGTGTAGATTAACACTCTTTGGCTGCTATATGTCAGTTGAATAAAATCGTATTGCCTTAGCTGGAATGGAAAATTTGAGTTGATCAGATCATGAGATGAGAATGAAGGTACCAGTATAGGCCTGTCAGGTGTATGGTCACTCAGCTGAAGAAAACTGTGTGAGTTTGTTGAAAAAAAAATCGAAAGAAGACACGAACATGATAATTTTAGTAGATACCAGTAGGTATAATCGATCCAAGATTGGAATTTCTTAGTTGTTGAGACCACCCAGTAGGAAATTTGTATTGGTAGAAACCTGGTAGAATACGCAAATAATTCTTTAAAGTACTGCCCATGACGTATTTCCTTGAACTTGCTCCAAGTCATCTATGACCAGAAAGCAACTGTTGTATCTATCATCCAGTCCTTTGCTGTCACAAATGTAATTGCCATAGGATGGGCTACTTAATCCAGACATTTAAGGCAAGCTTAGCCAATCGTTAATCCTTGAGTGGTTTTATGTGACCAGTAAACCCCAGTCCCTCTGTGGAAGCAACCTTTATGGGCCCCATCCAGTCGTAGTGCCTTATACTACAATACAACCTGGCGTCCATTTGACAACGTGGTTATCGACCAGAATAGTGAAAGGTTTCCTGAGCTACAGTAAACTTATGGTCTTGCCAGTCAGTGTAGTGTTACCTGTACATCCAAAGAGTGGTTGCTGGACACCCCTTCCCCACCTACAACAACTGGATAATATAATGTAAGAATTTGAGCAGTAAAACTGAGGAAACTTGTCAAGGCAGCTCCAGGCAATTTGTGCAAATCTAAACTTAACTCTTATGCTACTATGACTCACTCTCAGCTTTTTAAAAACCTAACATTAGCTTCAGTAAAATAGAATAGCTGTAACGACCATGAGAATCTCAGTCTCGTTTGATCCACTTTCAGGTGAATAAAATCGTTTGGCGTTCGCTGGAAGAAAATACCAGAGATGGCCCGAACATGAGAGGGTAAATGTGATGTAAGGCAAAATGGCCGGAAGAAACTGATACATACCATGCGTACATTTTTACCCACAGTATAATTGTCATTAAGCTTCACCATATAAATGGCAATGCTTATTGTTTTCCTAAGTATTATTATTATTTTTCTTTGCACTTTTTTCTTAGATCTTGATGCGGTAAGGTTCCCTAGGGTAACCCATGTACTTGTGCCAGATATAAATGACCCTGACCTATTTTGAAAGTTATGTGCTCCTTTTTTGGTGCAAAAATTGCATATTTGAAATTGAAATATCTCAGGAACTAATAGAGATACAGCTATTTGGTTCAAATTCCTATGATAAAAAAGCTTGCTGAGAATTTTGGCTAAATATTTTGCCATTTAGCCTAGTGGAAAGTATCGAATTCAAATCTGCTCTGTGTTTTCTTTGTTTCAAGTTTTAGAGAAAACCATAAAAGCTGTAAAGCTGTAACTTTATAAAAATATAACTGTGGTCCTTCTTATTATCTGAAAAGAATCTGGTTACAGTTAAGCATACAGTTAACCAGTTATTGAGACAAATGTAAATTGTACCTATGCAACCTTCCGCATCTTCGTCTCCTGATCTTCTTGATATTACACATGAAGCTACCTTAGGTTAATCTAAGCACAGGTTCCACATATGAATAACCTTGGACTACTATTAAAGGTCACAGACTTGTTTATGATGCCAAAATTTCATACCTTACATACCGTAAATTGTTATTGCGAAGCTTCCTTATTGTGGCTACACAATAAGTAAATAGGTAACTATTTATAACTCACCACAGCAGTGGTGAGTTATATTGTTCTTGTCATTATAATAATAATAATAATAATAATAATAATAATAATAATAATAATAATTATTATTATTATTATTATTATTATTACGAAGTCAGTGGGGGTGTGAAAGGTAAAAATGGTAGATTACTAGTGGAGAAGGGAGAAAAACTAAACAGATGGAGAGAACACTTTAATGAACTGTTGAACATAGAGAATGAAAATAATGCAAGTATAAGTGGCTGGGGAATGGCAGGGAGAAGGAGGGTTGTGAGAAGAGAGGAAGAAATCACCAGGATGGAAGTGGTGGAAGCAATGAAGAAAGTTAAGATGGGGAAAGCCCCAGGAATTGATGGAGTGTGTGGTGAAATGCTGAAGCATGGGGGCGAGATAGTAATAGAATCGATGTGGAAGGTGTGCAGATTGGCTTGGGAGGAGGGTAGAGTCCCGGAGGATTGAAAGTCAGGTATAATTATTCCTCTGTACAAAGGAAAAGGGGAAAAGGCAGTGTGTGGTAATCATAGGGGCATTGGCCTTCTCAGTGTAATAGGAAAAATATATGGTAGAATACTTATTGACAGAGTTAGGGAAAGTACTGAGGAATTAGTTGGAGAAGAACAAGGAGGTTTTAGGAAGGGAAGAGGTTGTGTAGACCAGATATTCATTCTTAGATCCTTAGTGGAAAAGTTTCTAGAGAAGGGCAAGAAGTTGTATGCAGCCTTCATGGATCTGGAGAAAGCATATGACAGGGTGGATAGACAAGGTTTGTGGAAGGTATTAAGAATATATGGAGTGGATGGGAAGTTGTTGAAGGCAGTGAAGAGTATGTATGACGGTGCTAAGGCTGCAGTGCGTGTGGATGGCAAACTGAGTGAATCTTTCCACTTGAAGGTTGGATTGAAACAAGGATGTGTCATGTCTCCATGGTTGTTCAATCTGTATATGGATGGGGTTATAAAAGAGATACAAGGTCGGGCAGTGGATGTTGGAGCGGCCCTAGTGAGAGAGGGCAGTGTTTGGAAACTCCCTGTACTGTTGTTTGCAGATGATACTGTGTTGTTGAGTGAAGACGAAGGGGAGCTGCAAGGCTTGGTAGATGAGTTTGGGAGAGTGTGTAAGAAACGGAATCTACAGGTGAATGTGGGGAAGAGTAAAGTGATGGTCTTCGAGAGAAGTGAAGCAAGTGAGTGTACAGTGAGATTGGATGGGAAGGAAATGGAGAATGTGAGTGAATTTAAGTACTTGGACAGTGTGATGAGTAAGGATGGTAGTCTGGAGGGTGAAGTGCTCGAAAGGGTACAGCAGGGAAGGAAGGTTGCTGGTTCGTTGAAAGCAGTGATAAGAAACAGGAAGGTGAGCATGGAAGTGAAAAAGTTGTTACATGACAGTATTGTGATACCAACTCTGACATATGGAAATGAAGCTTGGACCCTGTTGGAAGGACAGAAGTCAAGAGTGAGAGCAGTGGAAATGAGTTATTTGAGAGGAGCATGTGGAGTCACATGGAGAGACAGACTAACAAATGAGGAAGTGAAGGAGCGTTGTGGTGTGGTTGAGGACGTGATGGGAAGCGTAAGGAGAAACACGTTAAGGTGGTTTGGGCATGTGGAGAGGATGGAGAGTGAAAGATGGACGAGGAGAGTGTATGTGAGTGAGGTGGAGAGGGCGAGAGGGAGGGGGAGGCCGAGGATGAGATGGAGGGATGGAGTGGAGAGGTATATGAGAGAGGGGGGTGTGAGTTGGGAGCGTGGTAGTGAAATGGCAGGGGACAGAGTGACATGGAGGCGATTTGTCTGTGGCCACCCCGTTCGGGATTGAGGCGTCTGGCAATAGATAGTGATAGATAGATTATTATTATTATTATTATTATTATTATTATTATTATTACAAAGAAGCAAATTGCTTGTATTCGCTCAATTTCAAAGCTGTGGCCGTTATACTTGGCCATCTGAGTCCCCCAGCTGGCGGCTTCATATGACCCCGTATTATAGAGTTCTCAGTAGGCTACCGTTTTCCAGTTACATCCAAAAACCTATAAAAATAGTCTATTCGCGGATTTTTAGAAACCGCTACAGATACAGACTTGAAATTTTTGAAGGACATAGCTAAGGTTTGGGAGCAAGTCTGAAATGACGATGGGCCCATTTGGGCCAGTAGTTTCTGAGATACTAAGGGATCAGTGAAAAACAGTTTGAGGTCAATGAGTGCACAGTTAAAAAAATAAAGATGAAATTGACTACAGTAACTAAACTTAGTACTTTTATTGAACTTGATATGCTATGCATGGCTACCAAGTATGAATGACCTTGACTCAAAAGTCAAGGTCACAGACAAGGTTAAAGTTTATTTGCAGGACAGGTATGGGTTATTTATATGGATTAAACTTTGTTGTACTGAATTCGCCAAAAAGTATAGGGTACTGATTTTATTGTTGTAACTAAAGCATAGACTTGAAATTTTTGTGGGACATAGCCAAGGTCGGGGAGTAGATTTGAAATGACTATGGGCCGGTTTGGGTCAGAAGTTTCTGATATCGCCCAGAGGTCAATGGAAGATAGTTGAGGCTCTGCCATTTTTGCTCTGCTAGGATTTGGTTGCTTTCAACTTCGCCCAACGTGTTTAACACACTTTTAAGGGGGCCCTGCTTAATTTCACTTCAATGTGCTCACTGTATGAAGGGCGTTGAAATCTCCAGGCCCAGGAACAGCAACAGTGTTGGGACACTGGTGAATAAATTGGCCCCTGCGGTCAAACTGAAGAATAAATTGGATGACCTTGTTATGTGGTGAGTTATTGAAATTGCTAATGGTAATTTCCACTTTCTAGTTATTGTTTTTATTTTTTGTTATTATTATTATTATTATTACTATTATTATTATTACTAACACTCGTATTATTATTATTATTATTATTATTTATAGATTTAAAAAAAAAAGATCCGGGACTAATAAAAAATGATAATGTGTGAGTGGTGCACATGGAGCCAATATTTGATACGGATGTCCAGTATTAATAATGGCTAATTGTATCATGTTGATGGCAGGATCATAGCGAAATACTTCTAGAAACTTAAAATATTTAACGATGGCAAAATTTACTTAACCTCTTTAGTCTGATGACGTGTTATTTCGATCTTGCTACTAGTTGGCATTTGTATTTGCCTTTTAGGGAGACCTTTCATGGTTAATTTAATGGGGATAGTGTGTAACCCTTCCACTGCAACAGATTTCCATCAAGTTTAATGAAACTCTAAATCTAAGAAGAAATGAGGGCAAGATACCGTACATCATCTTGGTAAACAGATTAAGTAAGAATTGTCTTGTGTTGAAGAAGACATCAACTGGTTTAATATTTCACGCATAAATTAAGTCACTTTGAACTACTAAGTGATTTTGTGTTTAATTTCGTTACCTCTGAAGCATTTCAACAACTTAACATTATTGATTCTGGTGAACAGTTATGTGTTGATTTTAATTTTCCTCAGTTGCATTGGAGGGGTATAACACTATCACTTCCGACGCTTACTTCAGACTAAGTGGCATCTATTTTTCTATGTTAACTCAGTTTGGTTATTTTCGTGAAAAATTAAATTACTAGTGATATCAAAATAATAGTACTTACATCAGGTGTTGCAAAATCTTATATAAATTGTCAGTTTACATGATAGACTTGAGCAGTTGTTTATAAAATCCTGGCTTGACTACCTTCAGTAGTTGCCACTGATCAAAGATGTCAAGTGCAGCCCATATTGTCCCTGGCCCGTATTCTCCTCACGTTCGGAGACTCACTAGCACCTCTTCCTTACCGGCTTATTTTTGCATACGGAATGTGAATATTATTTTGTATGTTATTTTTAGAATATTTCGGTATCTAAAAAGCATAAATCACGGACAAGAAAATATCAGCCTAAACACGCTAAATAAATCGCAAAGGAAGAGGTGCTAGTCAATTTCCCGAGCTGACGAGAATACCATCGTTTGAGTTCTTGGGACCAATCTTGCCACCTGCCACTGCCAGATCTCAAGGTTGCTATGGCACTCTATCGCCTCAACTCGTTAGCCCTGAGACTGTGGCAAACTCTTGCTGCTACTAGTCGGTTTTATTTAGCTAAGAGAGCCCTGGGTTTAACCATTTACAGCTGAAAAAGTGCAACTTCATGTAAGGAAAATCGTCTGAAAACAAGAAAAATGAATTATGAAATGTCAGTAGACTAAAGGGCTACGGTTTCAGTGTTCAAGATATTTTAGATGGATTCTCCCCAGTGTCTGTTACCGTATTTTTTTTTCACATAGAACATGCTTTGAAGGCGAGGGAAAAAGAAATGAGAGGGAGGAGGGAGGATGAACATAGTCAGAATTACACCTACAAACAACATGGAGTCGAAATTCTCTTCGCCACCTTCAAGTTCCACTCGATAAAAATAATAAAATTAGATCTTTCTGCAAAATTCTTCATCCACTTAGCCATTTACACTCGCAGCTGATGGCTTTAGCTGAAATAGAATACTAAAGTTGTCCCGACCATGAGAGAGCTAATGATTCCAGTATTACTGTTCGGAGTTGTATGACTTACCCTCAGCTGAACAGAATTTCTAGTGTAAGCTGAAAAACATGCTAGAGTTGTCCCTAATATCAGTGGGTTAATACTCAAAGAAATAATGCCCGGCACACAAGGCACACTTCAGGGAGCAATTTAAATAATCCCGGGTAACGAATGACTCGGTAAACTTTATGAAGTCGGGCTTGTACATATTAGCAGTTAAGGCAGATTAAAAGAAAAAAACAAATGATAAGGTTACTCTGTCCGAAGAAGATGATTTCATGGCTGGTCCAGAACAGCCTTAACAGTCCAATACTGTCCTGTGTTGTAAAGCTTGAGATCAGGAATATGGTTCAGTTTTTTTTTTTTGTTGAACAATCATGAAACTCTTACCCAGTATTCTGACAAATTTGTTGTGTTCCAAGGATCTCATCACTGGGTGTCATAAGTCAGTGATCACTATCTTGTCATTCATCGTTACAATGTGGTTCGATATCAGTATCCGTAGTCATGAATTTAGAGCTCCGCTTCACCGGAAGCTAAAAATGAGGTGACAGAATTTCGTTCCTTTCCTGCCTATACATTCATTGGAGCAGCAACCTGTGTTGATCATTCATTATGTTCTGAAGGGCTTTTGTTATCTAGAGATCATTAACTAAATAAGCACCCGAGAGAGAGAGAGAGAGAGAGAGAGAGAGAGAGAGAGAGAGAGACCTAAAGCCAACAGTGAAAGCACAAATAGCAGTAACTGCAAAGAATGATAGTAAATCTGCAAGCAATACCCACGTCCTCATGAGAAAGCTGCGATTTGATATGTTTCCGCGGCTTTGAAAGGTGGAGGTTCTTAGATTTATTCATTAAAGAAATCGGAGATAATACAGACTAACATGACAACCTGTACGTCGAAGAAGAGGTCTAGATTAATGCATATTGTCTACACGAGTTTCATTAATGCAGGCGAATTATTTTTGTCAAAGTCCCATTCGCCCCTCAGAGTACAACATGCAACCGTTCAAATCACTCTGCACGTTCTAATTTCATTTCTAGGAACGAATAATCTGGGGTAATAAAGACCTTGTCCAAAAGTATCATGGTCAGTTTAGGGAATGTACGACGAGTGCAGCGATCATAGTTATCTTTTAGTTACAACAAAGTCTGGCCCTGGTCCCTTCCAAGTGAGACATATATTGCTGCTTGTCTCGTTGACCCCACTTGGCAAAGCTTTCTGCAATAATGGAAAGCTTCCTGCACTGCTTGCTGCGGAAACTCGAGCCGTGGAGCTCATTAGGATCTGGATAAATCACCCCGTTGTGGCGACGATCAGCCATGCCTGCCACTTGCTGCAGTTCCCGTCCACCCTGGCCTCGCTCTCTCATCGCAGCGGTCAGTTCGGCAAGCCTTGCACTAAATTTTTGTGCAGTATATCCCTTTGCTGTCATTGTTTCAGCCGGAGACAATAGTTCTAATATTTCACTTCTGTTGTTTACTTCCCTGTGTTGGTTAATGTTCGTATGGTAAGAGAAGCTTAGTATGTTTCTCTACCTAAAGAATTGCGATTTCCCTTCATATGATGCGACAGGGAGGAAAGTGACGGGCATAACGTAGATACAAGGGACCAGTAGATGAACTTTTGTGCCTGACTGTACACTTGTGTCTTATATTCGAGATAACATCAAAAGACTTTGTTCAACTGAGGGAATCTTTTCAGCCTGACCCCAGAAATCCCTGTAGTCAGAGGGTTAAAAACGGATCTGTTGCTCAACAAACCTTTAACTCCATCAACTCGAGAATGTAATTCTTTTTTCTTGCTATCTTTTCTATATTTTTCTTTCTAATGTTCAGGAGACGTCAATTAGTGACGAAGCTTGTTAATGTCGTATGTAATCCCTTATTTTAGAAGTCTTTACTTATCTGGATTGCATCGTATGGGGAGAGTTGTTCGAGTCAGCGAAGTGAGCGAAAACACAGTGCAGTATTTCAATTGAATCTTGTTGTTTAGTTTCTTGCCCCACATGATTTGTAAAATTTCCCAAAATTTCCTTCCAGCGGTACTAAACTTTTTCCCAAAAAGAGCCAAATGTAACCCCCCTCCCCCCCACCCAAAAAAAAAAAAAGAGCTTGGCAAGAATAGAGCACCAAGACTTTTTTTTCCCTTCAACAATTAGACCAGTTATGCCTTGACGTACCTTTTTGAGGTTCTCATGAAAACTTCATTTGAGTGGTACCATTCATTTTCCAAAAGGAGCCAATTATAGCCGATAAAGGCCAAAAATACAGCCTTGCTCGCTCAGACACATTCCACATTCGTAGTGTGGAAGCCCATTACTTGATTTTAATTTTCAGACTGGTAAGATACATCATCATGATTATCAACATCATAAACATCATCAGCATTTCTAATCCCCACTCAGAAATGGGGTACAGTAAGTATTAAAATTGGCCACAGTGTTTGCATAGGCAGCAAGTTTACATGGGCTAGCGAACCGGAAACGGTCAGATGAGAGACTTTAACCCGTCACCACCCTGTTACTCCTAACTGTTATGTGGCAAAGATTTAGGCCGGTATATTATTCCTTCTAGCACCTCTTCCTTACTGACTGATTTTTGCATGCGGCTCATTGAGAGTTTCATGTACTTTATTCATCGAATATTGTCATTGTTACAAAGGTTTCATTATCAAAAAAAAAAAGATGTTGACGTATAAAAACAAAACACCAAGGAAGATATGCTAGAAAACCTCCTATGCTGTCGAGAACACGGACGTTGATGTGGTTTTCGCGTCAGCAAAGAAGGCTACCAGTAGTTTTTTCTTCTGAGTTTCTGTCATCATATGTCATATAAATATTCAGTTCTGTGCTGTTTATGATAGCGCTTCTAATGGTGAAGAAATGCATAAAACACAGAGTAGAGCATTAAGGTGATACAGCAGAAAATCGCCACGGAAGAAGTGGTAATAAGCCTACAAAGCTGACGTGAAATTGGGCCTTAACCCGTTAAATGCAGGGATTCAGAGTTTATGTTGTTAGGTGTCACCCTCACTGGATAAGGACAAAGCCATAGAGGAATATGATTATCCATGATAATGTGTAGTCCTTTTACTTGTTCTTTCTGAAATAAAATGTAATTTCTTTTTGTGCAAGCTAAGTATCTGTGTTACCTTTCTAGTGTTATCGAATCCTGAAAATAACGCATGAAGTGAAATTACCATAATCCTTCGCCACGTCAGCATTAATTAATGAACCAGTCATTAATGAAGCTAAGGCCCTACATCTCTCTAACAATCTACTTGGAGTCACTAACCGTGGACCCGCAAATGGCAGATCTTACCCTTCACCATTTGTAACTCGCAACTGTTAATTATACCGTATTAATATTTTCATTTTTTGTCCCCTTTAGTCATGCAACTTATTTTCTTATTTTTTCTTGCCATTTTCTGATAATGCTTATTTCGCCTTAACAGAGATTATATAGTAAGTGGAGAGACATTTTCTATGAAAAAAAAGATAGAGAAAAATCCAGCACGGATAAAAAAAAAAAAAAAAAAAAAAATCCGCCTGATTAAATAGGTTAAGTATAATGAAACACTATCCATGTTCACTGTTAAACACACGGAAGCACGAATGGAACATTTTTTTTTTTTTTTAAGCTTATGCACGACTTTGCGATAACTTTTTTTTTTTTTTAAATGCTAAATGTGTGAAATGGGAAAGATCATGTATAAGCACCGTGTACATACGTGGGTGAACCTTTTTATCTCCTTTACCTTCATTAGAATTAGTAGCAGAATATTGAATTTATTTACATTTAACACAGGGTTTATAGTTTTGGTTTGCGAACATCAACTGGATATAGAGAAAATTGAATGTCACCTGTTGCTCATTGTGGTCTCTGTGGACGCATCGTTATTTTACTGAAGCACCATAAGTGGATTTATTCAGTTAGGAAAAATTCTGGTGGCCAAAGGAGAGAAAAATGTCCGAGTAACCTACCAGTAAAGTGTGCTTTGTGGGGCGCGTGACGAGCGAGCGAGCGTTTGTACATACGCCTGTCATCAAAATTTCATCTTGGTGTAAATCTATAACGTTTCTGATGAGGTAGTTGAACAATAACAGAAGAATAATTGAACTAAACTATTTAGCCTCTCTCTCTCTCCCTCATACACACACACACACACACACACACATACGCCCGCGCGCGCGTGCAGTCAATGTATGAAAATGAAAAACAATACATACCTCGCAAAGTGCTTTAAATCGATTTCATAATGGACATGTCAATTGAAACCCTCAGAACTTTTCCTTGGAAAGCTGGGATGCCACGGGGTTTCTTTGGTCTCATGAGTAAATGTATGGCAAAAAACAAAATTTATTGAATGTATCTTCCACCTGCTGAAAGAATCTCTTCTCTATCAGACATAGTAGAAAAGTTATTAGTCTCTGAAAACCACTGTGGTCTGGATGTGTCGTGTCAGGCCGGGCCGGGTTGTGTCAGGCCATTCATTTCTCAGCTGAATTTAGAATAAACATCGCTTCACTACTCATGCTAGCATCACTTGCTGCACTCACTCAGTTTACTTTACCTGAATAAATTATTATGTTACTTTGGATTTAGCCCGAATAAAACACTCAGCAGTGTTCGTAGAAGCCAATGATTCAATAATCTACGCAGTGATTAGAGCAGTAAGTAGACTAGCACTAGTCGAGGAGGGCTGTACTCCCAAGGTGGATGGAAAGCTGATGACAAGGAGAGCTGGAGCTCCCATTTCATCAGCCCTCAGGACTAGTTCCTGACCATCCCCCTTTGCTATACTTTTTCAGTGTTTCAGCAACACAGAGAGTAGGCCTGTATACTCTCCAGTACAAGTTTCTCCAACTGTCAGCACCAGACTACATGCACATTACACGCTACACTTCCTATTCAAAATTAAACAAAAATGACGACTCATAATCAGCCTTCGTAGTCCCCAGGGGGGTGGGGGGATAATAAATGCCCCTACCATCTGCCCCTCTCCTGGCGATGATCCAGCGAGATGCCTGGAACCACTGTCTGACTTGCTTCTTCGTCATTTCTGCAACATTCGCGACCTTTCCTTTTTCTCTCTGTTGAGCACTACCTCTCCTCCTTTAAACCACACCTTTTTCTAACTGAGACTCAGCTGTCTGAGGCAACTGATAGCAAACCCTTCTCTGTACCCTCTTACTTTCTCTATACTCATTTCAAAGCCAAACGTGGCTGTTGTGTATATGTACACAACAACATATCTTGCTCTTGTGTTCCCGAACTTGATTCTTCTGAATTCTTGAGTCTCTAGCTTAGGCTTTCCTGCCATTCTCTGTCTAAATATATCTGTACTGTTTACTTATCTCCTAATTCTACTGACTGAAAAATTCTTCAACTGTCTTACTTCCACAATGGAACACATCCTATCCATTTCTCCTTTCTCTGAAATCTCCATTCTGGTTTTCAATGTTCACCACCACCTTTGGCTTTCATCTCCTTTCAGTGATCCTCCTGGGGAAGAAGCCTACATCTTTTCTGTCCTTAATGGCCCAGAGCAGCTTGTACAGCATCCTACCGATCTCCCTGAGTGCCTTGGAGAGAGTTCCATCATACTTGACCTCTTCCGTACAACTAATCCTTCTGCTTACACTGTTAATCTTTTCTCTCCGATGAGCTCCTCCTACTACAACCTTATCGCCTTAACCTGTCCTATCGCTCCAGTACTGCCTATGGGCCCTTCAAAGAAACGTCGTTTGTGGTACTTTGGAGTTGCTGGTTGGGAGGCCCTCAGGCAGTACTTCTTTGATTTCCCCTGGAATGGTTATTGCTTCCATGGCAAAGAGAGACACCTGAGTGTGCCATGTGCATTACGGAGGTTATTTCTCCCAGACACGGAAGCATACATTCCTTTCTCATATCGGTTGACTAATGTAAAAAAAAAAAAAACTTTGTTTAATCACGCTTGTTCTAATACTGTCCACAACAAGGAGAGGGCGTATACAAGGTACCAGAGCCAACCCACCCCTGAATCTCATCTATTTTATGTTTCTGCTCGGAATTGTGCTAAGTCTGTTATCGTTTTGTTAAAAACAATTTCATTCATACTAAATGCTTTGAACTCTCCAACTCGAATTCTTCCCTCTCCTTCTGGCACCTTGCTAAAAACCTTTCTAACAACTTTACCTCATGATCCTTCCCTCCCCTTTTCCACTCTGATGGCTCTGTAGCTTTTTCTTCTACTGAAAGTAGATTTCTTCATTCAGACTTTTTCCTCCAATTCCACCTTAGATGATTCCGATGCTGTCCTTCCATCACTTCCCCCCTCTGATTTCCTCATGGCTGACATTAAAATGTCTTCATTTGATGCATTTCTCATCCTGCCCTAGAGTGGGAAAGGAAGTCTGGATGATGATGATGATAATGATGTATTTTCTGCCATCACTGGCCTCAGTACCAACAAGGCATATGGGACTGATGGGGTCTCTCCTGTTGTTCTCAAGAACTGTGCTTCTCTGCTTACACCACTGCCTAGGTACACTTGTTTGCCTTTGTCTGTCAATTTGTACCTCTCCTTCTTGCTGGAAGTTTGTTCTCACTCAACCTGTCCCAAAGAAGGGTGACCATTCCCAACCCTCTAACTATCCCGCTATTGCTCTAACATCCTGTATCTCAAAAGTTTTCGAGTCAATTCTTAACAAAAAAAAAATGTTTAAGCATCTTTCCTATCACAACCCTTTTTCTGATCGTCAGTATGGGTTCCGCCAGTGATGCTCCACTGGCTATCTTCTCATCTACCTTTCAGAAACCTGGTCATCCTTCTTTCGGGACTTTGGCGAAAGGTTTGCCATTGCACTTGACATCTCAAAGGCTTTCGATCGAGTCTGGCGTAAATCTTTAATTTCCAAACTGCCCTCTTACGGTCTCTATCCTTCTATATGTGCCTTCATCTCAAGTTTCTTTTCTTGTCGTTCTATAGCTGCTGTTGTAGACGGCCACCGTTCTTCTAGATCTCAATAGTGGCGTGTCTCAGGACTGTCCTATCACCAACTCTCTTCCTTTATTCATCAGTGACCTAAGCTGCACATCTAACCCTGCCCACTCATACGCTGATGATTCCATCCTTTCCATTTGCTTGCTGCAGCATCCATCTCGGCATTTACTTCAACAAACAAGGGATGAAGCTATGGCACACCTAATGTCTGACTTGGCTCGTATCTCTAACTGGGGTAAATGTAACCTTGTTGATTTTAATGCGCTAAACTACTCAGTTCCTACACGTATCAACTTGTCAAAATCTTCCACAGGGGTACCCACTAATGTTTAATAATATCCAGTTCAATCCTGCATCATCTTTAAACATGCTTGGGGTTCCATTCTCTCGGGATTTATCTTGGAAAGATCATATTACATCTCTTGTAAAATCTGCTTCCAAGAGATTAGGTGCGCTAAGCCGACTCTGTACCTTCTTTTCCCCTGCACAATTGTCGACTATATACATGGATTTTAATTGCCCCTGTGTAGAGTACAACTCTCATGTGTGGGGAGGTTCCCCCCACACAACACTTCTTAACAAGGTGGAATCATAGGTTTTTCGTTTCATTAACTCTTCACCTCTTACTGACTCTCTTCAACCCCTGTCTCCTCGACGCACTGTTGCATTTTTATTTCTTTTCTATGGCTACTTCCATTGTCACTGTTCCTCTGAACCATCTGCTTGCACTCCTCTACCACTACGGCGGGCACGCAGCACCCGTCTAGCAACAAATTCTCGTCCCTTTTCTGTTCTGCTGTCTAACGCAAGAGTTAACCGATACTCCCAGTCCTTCATTTATGCAACAGGTCAGCTTTGGAACTGTCTTCTTCTGTCTGTATTTCCTACTTTCTATGATCCCCAGTCATTGAAAAGCAGTGTGTCCAGGCATCTCGAAATGAACAGATCTTGAATTTGGCAGTTATCTTTTTTTTTTTTTTTTTTTTGAAGGAGCGATAATTGCGGGCTTCTGGCCATTGGTTCCCTCTTCCTTGCATTAAAAAAAATGGCCAGATTGATTTCTCACGTAATTTGCATGGCGCTACACAAACGAAATTCAAATAACATCACTGCCATAAGCAAGAATTTACACCAAGGGGAGTCAGCGTCTAATTACCACTGAGTTATTGGGAGGTGTTTCGGGTAATACTGCTGAAATAATTGCGTTAATTTAAAGTCTGGTGGAGTTACGTGATGTGCCTTTCCTACTGAGGCCTGATATTATCGGTGATATATCCGGTAGCTTAAGTAGATGTGATAACGCTGGACCTTGTGCATAGACAGGGTTGGTGTATGTAAAGGAAATATGTGCTTATTAATATTTAGGGGAAAAACTGCAGATTTGCAGCAACAGTGGACAAAAAAATGCAAGCAAAATTCAAGTTGCGCTCATTTCGAGAAGCCTGGACACATTGCGTTGAAAAGATTGGATGTCATAAGATGGAAATACAGAAAGAGAAAGATTGTTCCAGAGGTGACAAGTTGCACACATGAAAGACTGGGAGTAACGGTTAATGCTTGCACTGGGAGTTATACAGAAAAAGGTGAGAATTTGCTGCCAGACGGGTGCTACGCGCCCGCCGTAATGGAGGAGGATTGCAGGCAGACAGTTCAGAAGGGCTATGGCCATTGTAGTACCAACAGAAAACAAGATAAAGATGCAACAGTGCGGCGATGACAGACGTTGAAGGGGATCAGGAAGAGGAGGAAAGCTGATGAGACAAAAACCTCCTGTGGGTATTCTCTCACTTTACGATCAGAGTGTGTTACCATGCTGATGGCAGGTGTGAGGGAAGAGAGTAATGAAGCCACGGTCACAACTTGTTAAGTTACCTCCCTAACTTGTATACCATCTTACCCTTCACCCATGCGTCATTCAAAAACCTCCCATATTACAGCCAAGGCAAGGACAGGGAGGAATGTGTGTGTGTGTGTGTGTGTGTTTCAAGAGAGAAGGAACCAAAGACTGGAACCCTGCAAGTTATTCTTTTCAGGAAAAGAAAAACAGAGAGCCAAATTCAATATCATTTCACTGCGAGATGCCTAAACACATTGCTTTTAAATAATTATATCCTCATTAAAAGGTTCTTACAACAGGTTTTGTCGAATCTGGACCATGCTCAGGAATTATATAACGAGGCACTTCTTCGAAGGAACACTGCCTTGCCGTGGCCATGAAGCTTGTGTATCCCAGTGAGCAGTGGAAATACAGTGGTCAGCTGCATTCATACTATACAGTGCCCCATTCGTGAAAGAATATTGACAACACAAGTAAAATGAGGAGAAGATGGGAAGAATATCTGAAAGGCTGCTGAATGGAAATGATATCAGAGTGACAGCAAACATGATGGTTTGGGTGTTGTAGAGACAGGATATAATGTTTGAAATATTGGCAGAAGTGAAGAAAGCTTACATGTGGATGAAGAATGGGCTGGCAGCAGATGATGATGTGTATGAATAGATGATTAAGTAAATTGGAGAGATGAGAATGGAATAAAGTGTTTATTGGAAAAATGTAAGAATGCTTCAATGAGTGAAACTGTTTGAGTGGAATGGAATAAAGTTGTGATTATACCTTTGTATAAGAATAAAGGTGATCGAAATGAGTACATGAAATACGGTGTTGCATAATAAATTTTAGTCTTGCAAGAAAAGTATATGGAAGAATTATCACAAACAAAATAAGGAATATACCAGGTTAGTGAAGAGCTGTGATAGGCATTGTATGGGTAGTATAACTATCATGAGACAGATAGTGGAGAAACCTAGTGAAAAGGACTGTAAGGCATTTATGATGTTTGCGAATTTGGAAAGAAACAAACGAAAAGGTGAAAGAGATTATGGAAGGTTTTCAATAGAAATGGTTTGAATGGAAACCTGGTCAGTGCTGTTAAGAGTTTTTATGATAAAAGCGAAGCGTGGGAATGAAGATGTGGGTTTCTAAAGCAAGTGGTTTAATAATAGTGTTATACAGGGTGCCCCACGAGATTTTTTTTAAAAATTTCAGAAAGTAATCTTAGGACTTAAACTGAGTTGAAACGCTAATTCAACATGGGTACAAATCTCAACCATAACTGGGCTACAAATACTGATGACCTAATGTACGATAATAGATTTCCTCATAGTTCACTCACACGGTCATCAGCATCTGTAGCTCAACAGCTGAGAACTGGATTCATGTTGACTTGGCTTTTTTGAAACCTTAAAATTAACCATAGAATAAGCTCCTGAAGTTCCTTAAAAGACTTGCAGGACACCCGTGTAAATTAGAGTTATGAAAAGTGGAACGAAAATGATAATGAATAGTGAACGATGGAGTATCTCAGTTATGATGTATGGAGGTGACGCCATAGCACCTGCTAATGGTAAACCACATTTTCAGAGTTTTTTGGATGCTCTTGAGCGTTGCTTTTTAAATGTATAACGTACGAGTAAATAAGTGCAAACTGATGGTTGGAGAAAATGAAAGTGATTCCCAGTGAGATGGGATTGTGAATGGAGAGAAACCTGAATTGGTGAGGGAGTTTAATTGCCTTTGTACAATAACAACAGTATGAGAAAAGATAGGTTAACGTGTACAGGAAGTGGAAAGTACAGTGGCATAGGGAAGAAATGCCAGGTGTTATGAAGGCCTTGATTCGGAGCAGACGTCAAAGTGTGGAAGTTGCCAAAGGATTGCTTAATGGAGTTTAGTGCCCACAAAATCGTACTGGTGGAAGGCTTTGGTGCGGTATGGAAACGGAAAGTCATGAAGATTAGTACTGGATATTGTGCTACTGAGCAACTGTTGTTGTCTGTGTAGAGTGAACACAATGAGGTTTATATCTATCTGTCTATAGCCAGACGCTGTAAACCGTATAAGAGGTGGCCGTTTGTCTTTGAATTAGTTGTTTTACAGGGAGGGGCACTAACTCTCCGCCAGCTCACTTATTCAACACGTAGGGAATGCAATAATGTTTGATTCGTAAAAGAATGGTATGGAAGTCTGTGGGCACTATTGCAGTGGATGTTTTTTTTTATAAGATCACATGAAGAGAATGAGTATAAATAGGGTGGTGAAAAGGGTGTAGCTGAATCTGGAGGTGGGAAAAGGCATGGTATGCCAGGGAGAAAATTAATAAATTTAGTCCAGTGGGAATTTTAAAGAGCGTGTATTGCAGGATGGATGGAATTCTATTACTGTTTTTGGTCCTGTGGCATGTCTTGATCAAGCATTAGTCTAGTACCACTCAGGCTTCAATGGGGAAATTTGTACCGCTGAAAAAAAAAATAATAATAATAAAGAAAGAATAAAGGTTGCCTACCGATACAAAATCATTCATAACTTCTTTATCACTGGTGATAAAAGTCGAACTTTGTGTTTATTTATACCTTTTTCGTGTCAGGAAATGCACAGATTTTTTTTTTTTTTAATTTGTAGCGTATGTGAAAACGTTTTCTGTTGTAGAACTTTACATTTTCGTTTTTGAAATGGAATCGCTCTTGTAATATACTAGGTATAAATGCATTATTCAGTTTTGGTATCGTGTATATATTGAACTGCTGCATGTGTATGTTGTCAGTTCCGTTTTTATGTGTTATAATATGTAGTTCAGCGCATATCTTAGCTTCAGGGGTAGTAATAGTTTTCTTGAAATTCGGTTATTTCTTTCCAGACAGGCTCCTATGGTTATGGTTTCCAACATATAATTGCCACAAGGTTTTAACACTTTTCCCCTCATACAGATTTCTGCATGATTTTTTATGTACGGTACGTATAGTAACGGGCTTCTGCTTGTATTTTTTTTTTTCTTGACAAACATACGTGGCCAACTGTGTGTGCTTCTACTGCATTGGCCTCTGATCTAAAATTTAATATTGACTGTTGCGTGTGGTGATGACCTTCTTACTTATTTCATTTGTTACAGGTTGAGATAACAGCATCACTACTAACATAGATGAAAATGGTTGATTCTTTAGTTGTAATTATTACCCTTCTCAACTAATAAACTGGCGTCTTGATAGAACACACGATATTGGAAAATTAGTGATATACGATGTGACTTGATAGACATGTATCAATGCAGTGTTATCAAAACTGTGTGTCAACATTCACATCTGAGCACCAAACCAAACGCCATTTATCCAAGATGAATAAATCATCAGAAGATACTGAAGTTCAGTAAAAGAAAAGGTCAGCTACACCCAATTTCAGATTCAAGGAACGTTGCATATTCTGTAGGTAGCCATGCTTACCAGTTGGTTCTCGTCACCCAGGTAGGTGGAGGAAAGTGGTTCAGTGCCAAGCAGCTGATGACTTCAAGCAATGGATACATTTGTGTTATTTACACAATGATTCCCTGGCTGATGAGGTTTGAGCAAGGGTACTCTGCGCAGCTTCAGATCTTCATCCTGCAAATGGTCAGCATCATTGATTGCTACAATTCATGAACCAGAGACATGTTGTAGCTGCAGCCAACAAAGAGAAGGGTGCTTCCCAAGACAGTAACTTTGATACAGCGTCCGGTTAGTGAAACTGACATGAACAAAGACCGCATATGGAACCCTCTTGGGACTGAATATGTTTATGCAACTCATGGAGATCGCCAGTGCAGTGGTTGAGGAATTAATGAAGTACTTTCATGAAGACTTGCCGTTGTTGTTTGGGTATGGTGTTGCTAACCTTCTCGTGTTTCCTAGCAAAGCCTCCCAGCTATTCAGACTTGTTGATGATGCTTTTGAAATGAGTTGCATTCCTAAAACTATCGTGAATGACAGCACACAGAGAGCACCCAAGAGAGACACTTATGAAACCCATCTACCTCTTGATGATGCTATTGAAACATGTAGTTCGTCGCATCTTAGACTGCTTGCTGCGCTGTTACCCAAATTGAGTAAGACAACTTCTGCTATTCTGCTGGGGAAAATCAGTACCAGTGTTACCACTAACATAGCAGCAACACTGCACATAGCTTTGGAACCCTAATAAGAGAAATCCCTTACTGAACAGTATGCAGGGCTTGGTGTGATCTGCTCATATCCAATCGAAAGCACTAGCTGACTTTACATCCCGGCCTTCCTGCCCAGAAAACAGTTCTGAATGTTACATACAGTATGACCCAGCTCATCATTTTGTTTAATCATTACTGGTAGAGCACTTGTAGGACAACGCAAATGAAGTAGTCATAACCACAGACCATTCAGTCCCCAGCTGTATCAAGAATGAGGAAGTAAACCCAAGGGAAGATCTCTGAATAACTTATGAAGAGGTTGATGTGCTCGTCGTGAATCAGGTAGTAGCATTATTACCAAATGAATCTTTGAACTTCATGTACTGTGTAATGATACAGATGTAACGCTGTTTCTTGTGTACTTTAAACAAGCCAGAAGTTTACTTGTGCTGTGACAATGGAGAGTTTTGTCGAAGGTAGAAGTGTTGTTAACATCGAAGCTACATCCTACAAACACAAGAACATCACTGATTACATTCCAGGCATGCAAGCACTTACGTCTTACTAGCTGTAACACTACCTAATACCCCTACGGAACTGGCAAAATCACCACTCTGAAAGTACTTCAGTGTAGGAAGTCAATTATGATGCTAGATGTGGAGGGACCCAGTACGTAGGAGGTGATATCTTGGGTAATCCGATTTACAGCAGCTTGTTATAGGTCGAATATTGAAGGCAGTATGTCTGACGTACAGTATCTCCTTTGACTCAGTAAAAAGGCGAATCCAAAAGTAACATGTCTCCCGAAGTTGGAGTCACTGCTTCCTACTGCAGATGCCTTCACAGAACACGTGTATCGTGAACATTATCAAACGCTGATGTGGAAATCGGCATTGTCAAACGTACCACCGGTTGCTAACCCACTAAATTATGGATGATTTTAACGAAGACAACTGAATTTTCCCAGTAACATAACCTGACGATGTCTCCCCATTGGCATATCGATGATTAAGAATGGATATGCTTAAGCATGACCATGTTTATCTGGAGAATGTAGTTGTATAGTTGCGTAGTTGTCCTGTTCCATGTCTTGCAGTTGTCACGCAGGAATGGAATGCAACAATTACCTCATCAGAACTGTTTTGCCACTGGTAAATCGGGAGGATATTTTAGATCAGGACATGCCATAACACTGGCAACAACATTTAAACTTCATCCATACCGCAAAAAACGGTTCGGCCCCCGTAGGCTGGACTAATATAGTAAATGAGTATTTGAGAAGGCGAGGTGTGGAGGTTAATAAATCAGGAAACTCACAAGGAATCGAACTAGGTGGGAGAATTTTGTACGGAGGAAAGTATGGTAGGAGTTTGGCACCCACGCTCTTGCCCGGTGACGTGATAGTCGCTGGAGTGACTGCAGCTGGCAGGTAACGTGACGCGCATAAATGTGAAACGGTATGTTTGTGGGGTCGAATCAGGATTCCAATGGCTTGAATGGTGAATTAAATGAGAGTGTATCCATTTAACTGGACATGATGTTGAATGGGTCTTTCTTTGCCAGGCATTTTTCTTGCTCTTCTGGATCCTACCTTACCCCATCATTTGTTGGGCGGTTGGGATGATGATGATGATGATGATGATGATGATGATGATGAATGCCCCAGCGTCGTAAGACGTCATAGATATAGCTAGAAAATACCATTACAGAGAAGGATTAGACGTTGAGGCTGATATTCACCGAAATTATTCTCAACATGTCTAGCGGAAGTTTACAGAAATTTAGACTGGGATAGCTAGGGTATTAACATTAACGGCGAGTGATTGAACAGTCTTAGATTAGCTGACGACACTTTTTTTGTGTGACTGGGGAAAAGTACAAGAAATCTGACCTTAGTTGAGAGAGATTTAAAGTAGGCTTGAAAATGAAGGAAACGATTATTATTTTGAGCATACATGTTCAGGTTCTTACAGTAAACGTAGGAAGTGAAGAACTAAAGTGTGTTGAATAATACACATTCTGAGAGCAGGCAGCTCAGACGGTCCAGGTTCAAGACAATGAAATCATGCGAACAGAATTGGGACGTAAGGGTTTTGTTAAATTATGTCACTAAATGAAGGATAAGCAATTGCCGTTATGTTAAAAACTGACAGTCAGAGTAATCAATATGTTCTTGCTGTTCTACCTAATGGATCGGAAAAATGTCTAATAAATTCTTGGAACGTCGACATAGGAGTGCTTAGAAGGGAATGAAAAGAGTTATGTTAGACGTCACATGGACAGATAAAATAAGATCTTGCATATGGAAACAGACGAAATTATAGGATACAATTATTATAACCAAAAACAAAAATGGATGTGAGCAGATCACGTCCTTTGCAAAATACATTACCGATGGACAACCGAGGTATTCCAATGGCAAACCAGAGAAGAAATGAGAGGAAAAGTCAAACAAAAAAGAAGATTGCGAGATGAGATTTGGAGATTTAGGGGGTATTTGATGGATTAGACAAATAACCAGGAGGTCAAACGGGAGAAAAATGGGCGATGCTTTAGCTCTACAACGAATGGTGTCGGTCTGCAGCAACAGCAACAGCTGCTGCTACTGCTGTTGCTGCCGATTATGCTCGCAAGGTAAGGAGGAGAGAAGGAAGGGGAGGTAGGGACGGTTGAGGAGATGAAGGAAAGGAGAGAAGCAGCTGGATGACGTCTAGGAAGGAGGACAGGGGAGCAAGGTGAGGGAGGAGGAGTGAGTGAGAAGTGGGGTGTGTACCACCCTTGTACTGATTCATGCCGTATTTCACCCTTCTAAATCCCGTGTTCGTACTATCTCAGTCTACGTAATTTCTGTAAAATTTAATATCAGTCTTAAGCCTTTTACCACGAAAATAATCCAGTAACTTTTAATCTGTCTACAGGAAGACGATGTTATTCAGATTCGGACAGACTTTTCAGTTAGCTCGTTCGACGCGAACCTTATTCTTATAATACAGCCTTGCCACCGACAGATGATATTGAAGAGAGACCTCTCGAAGTGAACGGGTTGATTTTAGTTTCCCTATCTCCCAGAATTGTATATTGATTTCTTTTGCAAGTCAGTAAGTATCAAAAGATGCAAGCAAAAAAATCGAAGACGCGTCAAAGAAAATGTGGCACTGAAAATGATGGAGATAAGTAGATGCAGTCACTAAGAATTTAAAGCTCAATTAACGGCTGGTGTACCCTGCACAAATGTTCCCTAATAACAGGCAGCCAAGAGAGGTGAAGATTAAGACCATTAAAACTTACCTTACAAGTGGTTGAGTCAAACACAAGTGGCCCACAAACAGTAATTGATTGGCTACCCAGCCACATGGATCGAATAAAAAAAGAGCGAGCGTGTGGTAAGAAAAAAAAAAATGGGCGCTACGGTTTTAAAAGATTTCAGTCAACTACTAAGATCATCTGCTGTAGATCAATGCTACATGTACCAAGAGTAAAACCTTCTGCACACTCCCGTCCTTACACCACGCTTACCAGTCTGACAGACAGACCAACGTTCCTCATTGTTGTTTTTCTTTTTTATGATGACTATGAAATATGTAGCTTCCTTGCCATATCCGAAAGTCCTACGATCAGGGCCAGTTAAAGGTGAACAAAAAAGGAATAATTTGACTTAACACACACACACACACACACACACACACACTCACACACACACACTCACACACACACACACACACGTGGACGTCCAGTGCACAAAGACTGCAACCTGTGACCTCTGAAAAACTGTCAGATTCAGAGCTCGTTACCACACACCTGACTCCTTTGATTTCACCTTTCCGTATTGCCTTACCTCACACCACATTTCCAGCCCTACCTCAACCACCCTTTCTGTCTTACGCTACCCCATCCAACCCCTCTAACCTTATCTTCACCCCTCCCACCTCCTCTCCACCCCACTCCTCTCTCCCTACCCCATCTTACAGCACACCACCCGTCTTGCCCTGCCTCATCCTCCCCACCTGAGTTACTCCCACCGCACACCTCATGCCTTACCCCACCCCACCCCATCTGCCTTATACCCAACCCCACCCCACTTGCAGCAGCTCGCCCAACCCCTTCTGCCTTACCCAGCTTCATCCCTACTACATAATCCCCTCTCACCCTTCCTGCCTTACCCCACCTTATCCCTCCTGCTTTACCCCACGTCACCCCTCCTGCCTTACCCAACCCCACCATTCTGCCTTACTCAACCCATCCCATACCAGTCCTCTTGTCTTACCCCTCTCGTACCCTTTCAATCTTACACTACCCCACCCCATCCCATCGCTCCTGCCCTACTCCACCCCACCCCACCCCACCCCGTCCCCCCGGCCTTACCCCTCCCTCAGTCCCCCCTGCTTTCCCCTTACCAAACCTCTTGCCTCACCCCATCTCACCCTTTCAGCCTTACCCCACTCCGCCCCACCCTTCCTGCTCTTGCCTACCTCATCGCTCCTGCCTTACGCAGTCCTACCCCTCATGGCCCATTCCTTCCTTCGTGGATAGCTCCATCCCCTTCCCTCCACTCGCACCTGCTTTTCTCTCTCTCTCTCTCTCTCTACGTACCTGATGACATAGTTGGAAATTTGGGAAACCCGGTGGAGGTTGAGGCTGATGAAGAGAGGAAGGGGTTGGAGAAGAGAAGGAGGGGATGCTGGAGAGGAGGGGCTTGTGGTGTGAGAGAGGGAGTGGTGAAGGGAGAGAGGGATGGGGTGGTGCAGAGAGGGGATGGTATATAAAGGGAGGGGATGGAAGAGGGAGGAGATGAAAGAGGGAGGAAAGTGATAATAGAGAGAGGCAGATGTTGGGTTGAGAGAGATTGTAGTTGAATGATGGAATGAAAGAACGATGGAGGAAAGGAAAGTCATCATCACAAAGAGGGACCGAGTCCGAGAATGGGAGACGGGAAACAAATTTTGGTGGTGATGGAAAAGTGAGGAAGTGAAGTGGTGAGCTGAAAAGGAAGTGATGGAAGTGGAGAGGAAGTGATGAAAGTCGTAAGTGTTGAAAGTGAGAAGGAAATGCTGGAAATGAAGAGCTGCAGAAGAAATGCTCGTAGTGGAGAGTTTCAAAGGAAGTGTTTGAAGAAAAGAGCTTCAGAAGAAATTTTGGGAGGGGAGAAGTGCAGAGGAAGAAGAGACAGTTGCAGAGGAAGCGTCAGAAGAGGCAGTGAGCAATAACATAAAAGTGTTTTGACTGGCGAACCGCAGGGAGCTGTTGTACATGGACCCCTGCGGAGGAAGTGTTAGACGGCAAATGTGGCAGGAAACAGTGCTGGAAGATAACAGATACAAAAGAAGTTTCGGATGTGGATGAGAAATGCTGGAAGTGGGGATTTGCAGAGGAAATAATAGAAGTGAAGAGATGTAGCTGGAAAACTGCAGATTAAGATTTGAATGTGAAAAGATGCAGCGAAATTGTTGAACATGGTTGGAAAGACGAAGCACTATACCAGTAAGATCTAAGAAAGTAAACTGTTTGCCACCACTGTCTTGTTTCTAGTTTTTGCTCTCTCCATAAGAGTCTGATCAAATAAGGAGCGACTTTCCGAACAGGAGAGATTAGATAAAGCCTTCACGGACTCGTTCACTACTACGATGGTCTCTCAACAACAGAGCTGATGAAGTGAACCTTGGGACGTATTTTCCTGGGTTTCGAAGACGCACAAATACCTCTTCTTTAGCAGTTTAGTTTGTTTAATACGCCTTCATAATCACTTAAATAATATTTGTATTATATATTTCAGTAGCGACATGCGTTACATAAATGACACAGGGAAAATAATAACATTGCATATTCACAAATGATGTGACATGGAAGAGATTTTTGGGTGCCTCGTATGTCCGCTAGAACTTGGGCTTTCTGGTGGAGTGGCTATGAGTGCGGACATGGCACCCAGCACGGCAAGACACGTGATATTCGATTGCATCTTACATAGGAAATATGATAGATTGCTACGGAATTTAGGGTCTTGAGTCATGATTAGTTGATCCATGATTTATT
>JAGKTI010001592.1:18885-32383 GCA_018397915.1 Birgus latro | reverse complement strand
AGCAGTGCTTGTTTGTGGTTTTGTTAATAAATAATGCTAGGTGGATGGAAGGAAACGGGTAGGCAGATCAGACAATTTCTCATCGAGTTTCGCTATTGCTTCTTTCCTCCTAAGACGCAACAACGAAAATACTCGGAATATTAACTCTGACCTACATACCTGTTCTGTGTTTCCTTCCATCCACATGTCCATACATGTCGAAATGTCCTGCAGTATGAGTTAATCTGTGTTTGTGACATGTATATACAGGGCGAGAAGCATCAGACTGGGTGCGTTATATAATTATTTTCAGGGTCACTCATAGTGGCTAGCCTCTTCGCGGGATATTTTTTGCAGGATAGACGAGGCTAAAGCTCGAGTATATATTATTATTATTATTATTATTATTATTATTATTATATGAGGTAGGCGGGGGCGCTCACCATCCACTCACTCGATGTAGTGCTGCTCTCGGGTGTCTGCCCTTTCCTCTCCTCCATCCTTCTTTCCTTTCATCCTCTTCTTTCTTTCCTTCAATCTTTCCTTATCCTTCTGCCTATAGGTGACTTTACACGCCTTCTTCTGTCTTTCTTTCCTTCATTCTTTCCTCTTCCTTCTCTCTGTGGATGACTCTACACTGAGTGACAAGCCAAATGGTTTCCTGTACACCACGAAACCTCTGGGTGGTAACCTTATAACCAGATTTTGGCGCCTGGTGGATTAGTGGGTAAATACAGCGCTCCAATCGGATTGAGCCGGAGAAGGTTTATATCCAAGGGATGGTTGGGGTTTATTGCTCATGTAATGCCACTGAGGGATGAGTGAGGCTGGTCATTCTCATCTTCAATGTCAGGACCAACTTGCCTAGCCCCAGGCTCCTACGCTCCTCATGGGACAATGTAGGATTGGATGATGAATGATTGAAAAAAAAATTATTACTATTATTATTATTATTATGCAAGAATATCCTGAGATTGAAGAGTATTGTTAAGAAGTGGGATTTGCAAGATAGGAAGTACTGGAAGGTTCGCCGTGTTTCTCGTTTTTTTCAGTTACATGTCAGAGTTGGCAGTTAGCCAGCTAAAATGTGAGCGGAGGTATCTTGTAAGTTGTACATTAATTTTTGTACTCTTTTTCTCTCTAATGTATTATTTATGTAATTATTAAATTATATAATCTTATCTCAGTTTGTATGCTAAAGAGTGATGTGTAGTGTAAGAGAACTCTGGGTATTTTGGATGGCTCTGATTTGGTAATTGTAGGTGCTACAGCACACTAGAAACTCGAGTGTAATGCAAGGCTATATAACGAGGTAGAACAGCTTAGGGAGTCAGTTTCGTTTCAGTTCAGTTTGAGTTTAGTTCCGTGTCAGTTCAGTGTCAGTGCATATTGTATAGCTCCGGTACTTGTGACAACAGTTAAGTGTAGTTGGCAAGCATTAAGTGTAATCATTTGGAAAATAAAGACGGCGAACTTAAGAAGCCAGTGTTTGTTTGCAACACCTAAGCTGATCTGTGCTGCTGTACACTGAAATGCTACCTCTAAGAAGAACAACTCACTGGATAACGCCCTTCCTATACTGAACAACCACTGTGGCAGTGTGGTACAGGGGACGTAACAGTGGTGTCAGAAGTGTGGATCATTAGAAAAGTGCTTCAGTGAGTCAGACTTTGACATGGAGGCAGAAGGTGTACAGACAAGAGGCCAAGCTAGACAAGAGGAAGCATCGCTGGCTGCAATTATGAAGCTATAACAAGCACTAAGTGTACAACTACAAGCACAAACTGTACAATATAAGCACAGAATGATGGACAGAAAAAACTCTAAGAATGGTTACAAGCATAAAGTGTACAACTACAACCACAAAGTGTACAACTATAAGCACAGAATGATGGACAAAACAACTCAGTGAAGAATTACAAGCACAGAATGAAGCACAGAAAGAACTCAAAGAACAGAATGAACGTTATGAACAGCTTCAAGAGGCATTACAAGAGTAACAGAGCGAATTACAATTGAGGATGCAAGGACAGCTAGATGCTTTCATGGGGGAAATAAAGGAAGAACAACAACAGTTGAAGGAGGAAGAATAAGCCGAGCTACGGCAGCATAAGTATGAGGTGAGCAGTAATGTGACATAGTGCAGACAGCATGTAGATGACCAGTTTAAGCATATAGATGACCAGTTGAAGCATGCAGACGGCCAAGATATTTAGTGAGGAAATTGAGGCTATAGAGAAATGCTGCACTGCTGAGCCTCAGGTTAGTGTAAAGGGACCATGTGAAAAAAAATAGACGGTGTATGGTGGATCTTGACAAACCCCAAGCATCTAAAGGTAGCATTATATGGTTGACAAATCAGAATGTAGGAGTTCTGAGCCCTGGACCTAATTATGATGCCCCATTTTTTAGGCCCCAAACCAATGAAGTGCATGGCCATAATGGGTGTCCAATTAAAAAGAAACCTTAGGAATTCGATGGTAGAGTATCTTGGGAAGCTTACCGTGTGCACTTTGAGTTACTTGCCGATCAGAATGGTTGGGATGATAGGCAGAGGGCAGTGCAGCTGGCTACTAGTCTCAAGGGTGCCGCAATGGAAATTTTGGGCCAGATGTCAGTAAAGGAGAGGAGCTGTTATCAGTCCTAAGTAGTAGTGCTGGAGTGCAGATACGGGACCATGTACGGAGCAAGATTCCGGAGTCGCGTACAGGCTCGAGGCGAATCCCTACAGCAGCTTGCACATGACCAGGAGAGTATGGCATATAAAGCATTCTTCTGAGGGACCAGTTCATCAATGCTCTTGACAGTGTGGAGTTGAAAGTGCAAGTGAAACAGGCCCAACCCAGAAGCATGCAAGAAGCCCTAGCCATGGCTTTAGAATTTGAGTCCTATGTCAGGTTCAGTACGTCCACTTTGCAGGCAGGTCATAGTGCGGGATTCAAGGCAAGAAAGGGGCAGGTGTACGTGAAGCAGAAAAATTTGAAGGAAGTTGCTGGTACTGTGAAAAGCCAAGACAGAGGAAAGAGGACTTTTACAAATGGAAGAGGGAACAGGGGAAGACCGGGGGAGGTTGCTTGTTCTGCGGGAAGCCGGGACACAAGAAAGACGATTGTTACAAATGGAAGAAGGAGCAAGAACAGAGCAATGCAAGGAAATCTACAATTGTAACAAAAGCATGTTGCACATGTATTGAAGTGGGACCTTTCACTTCTGAGTGTCCAAAGAAGAAGAAGAAGGATAAGAAGAAGGCTGCAGAAGACCAGAAAGCATCGAAACACTAGTGGATGGTGGTGTTAAGTGGCAACCACCAGCCGGCTTTTCTCAAGTTGCCCCACGACCAAGAAAATGCAAAAGAACCGCGATCGACAGTTTGCAAAGAACAGACGACAAGAATTGTTCCCTGATGATTGATTCAGCCTCGGAGCAGACTTTTGTGAGGCCTGTTGTATTACATCATAGGTTCATCAGAACAATTGTATGGTGTAACTGGGCACCATGCAGAACTGAGGGGACCCTTGGATGTCGGGGTTGAAGTGGCAGGGCAAGAGGCCACGCGTCCTGTGTCTGTAGCTGAGATGGAGGATCCTTGCTTTCTTGGTATGGACTATCCGATGTCCATGGGGTGTGAGCTGGACTTCTGCTCCATAAAGCTGAAGGTTCGAGGAAAGTCGGTTCCCATCACGGCAGTGATACATACCAGTTCTGGCGGCGAGGTGAGGGTGCTCTGCACTACAGTGATACCCTCAAGATCAGACCTCAAGATCAGAACTATTGCTCCAGTGCAAGGTGAGTGGTAGTTTTGACAGCTGTCCAGGGGTAGTGGAACCTGATGTACGGTACAAGATGAAGGCCAGAGTGATGGTGAGGAGAACTTTGGTAGAAACAGGTGGAGGTGAAGTGCCGGTTGTGGTGGCCAATTTCTCCCTTAAGCCACAGAAGATCAACGCAGGAGAAATTGTGGGACTGTGCCAGGCGGTGGACCCTGAGTGGCATCAGAGGAAGGCCTGTAGAGGGAGTATATTCAAAGAAGATGGGTATCCGCCAGACCACTTACAAGACATTTTCAAGGAGTTGCCAATGCCTGGATGGTTCACAAGTGCTGAAGTTGAGGCAGCTGCTGACAAAGTTTGCTGATGTCTTTTCCATCGGAGACCTAGACCTGAGGTGCACTGATCTGGTGGAGCACTGTTTATACACCAGTGATCGCCGCCTGATTAAACAGCCAGCATGGAGGATGGTGGCAGCCCAACGGCAAGAAATAGAGAAGGTGATGGAGAATCTCCAAAGTCAAGGAGAGATAGAAAAGTCCAGCAGTACTTGGGCATCAGCAATTATTCTGGTAAGGAAAAATGATGGCTCGGTAAGGTGCTGTGGGGATTATTGAGCCCTGAATGAAGTGACAGTTATGGATGCATATCCCTTGCCAAGGAATGATGACTCGCTGGATGCTCTGTCAGGTATCAAGTGGTTCTCCACTCTAGATATGAAAACAGGACACCACCAGGTCATGGTTGCAGAGAAGGACAAGGAGAAAACAGCATTTTCGTACGGGCTGTGTTTATGGCAGTTTAAGTGATGCCATTTGGCCCATACAATGCCCCAGCTAGTTTTGTGCATCTCATGGATCATGTACTAGAAGGCCTGCACTAGCAGACAGCTCTCATCTATCTGGATGATGTAATTGTGTTTGGACGGGCTTCTGACAGGGTATTGGAGAGGCTGTTGGAGGTGCTTAACGGGATCCGAGTAGCGCACCTCAAGCTGAACCCCAAGAAGTGCTGCTTGTTCTCGAAGGATGTGAAGTACCTGGGACAAATTGTAGGCGAGAGCGGCGTCCATACTGATCCAGAGAAGGTGGCAGCTATGGAAAACTGGCTGGTTCCAACTTGTGTGAACGAGCTACAGAGTTTCCTGGGCTTGTGTGCCTACTATCGGCGTTTTGTCAAGGACTTTGGAATGATAGCTCTGCACAAGTTGTTGGGGAAGAGGCAGAAGTTTACGTGGAGTGCAGTGACTCAGAAGGCCTTGGATGAACACAAGCATGCATTGGCAAGCTCTCCAGTGTTACCATACCCAGACCTGAGTCAGCCATTCATCCTGAACTGTGATGCTAGGGACCAAGGTATTGGTGGGGTCCTGTCAGAGAAGAAGGATGACAAAGAGTATGTGGTGCCATATTACAGCAAGAAGCTCAGCCCACCGGAGGGAAACTACTGTGTGGAGCCTTGATTTCTTCCATTCCTACTTGTATGGGTCCTACTTTAACATTAGGACAGACCATGCGACACTCAAGTGGCTGAAGACATTAAAAAATCTGGAAGGACAAATGGCAAGCTGGCTCAGGAAGCTGTACCAACATAATTATGAGGTGCAGCACCGTCCTGTGTGGGTATATGGCGATGCTGACAGACTGAGTCGTCGGCCTTGTGATCCAGAATGCCGGCAGTGTAGTAAAAAATGAAGATTGTAGCAAGAAATACAACCGTACTGCAGTAACAGGGCCAGCATCAGATGAAGAAGACCTGAAGAGGATGCAGATGGAGGATGCAGATTTACAAACAGTGCTAGAGTGGCTGCAGTGGAGTACAGTGCGACCATCTTGGGAAGAGGTTTCCAGATTCAGCCCTGCGACTAAGAGCTACTGGAGTCAGTGGGACCTTCTTCATTTGAACAACAGAATACTGGAGCATCAGTGGGAGACACCCTCAGCAAGTGTTGGCAACTGGTGGTTCCAAAAAAGATGAGGTCCGAGATATGGATGAGTCCCATAACTAGATCATTAGTGGGCACCTGGGAGTGGAGAAAACTCTAAGCTGGCTGCGGCAGAGATTCTACTGGATTGGCATGCATCAGGATGTTGAAGAGTGGTGTCGGGCCTGTGATGTGTGTTGTGCCAAGAAGGGACCCAAGAAACGTGGTTGCGCCCCTCTCCAGCTGTACCAAGTGGGTGCACCGATGGAAAGAGTCACGGTGGGCAGTGCTGGACCTCTGCCACTCACTGAAAGAGGAAACCGGTATATATGTGTTGCCATGGACTATTTCACAAAGTGGCCAGAAGTCTATGCCATCCCCGATCAAGAGGCTGCGACTGTTGCTCAGGTGTTGGTTGACCAGTTTTTCTGTCATTTTGGGATGCCACAAGAGCTACATTCAGACCAGAGTAGAAACTTCGAGTCTGCTGAGTTCCGTGAATGCTGCAAGTTACTGGGGATCAAGAAGACCAGGACGACCCCATTAAGGCCACAGTCAAATGGGATGGTGGAGAAATTGAACTGGACCCTGGGACAAGAACTGGCCAAGTACTTCATAGATGGACAAACAGAATGGGACCAGAAATTATCTGTATTGCTGATGGCATATCGGTCTGCATCCCATGAGTCTACTGGCTATACCCCTGCAAAACTGATGTTGGACCGCGAGTTACAGTTACCTGTTGACCTGTTAATGGGAAGACCACCTGGTGAAGAGCTGCCTACAGACACCACCAGCTATGCGAAGCACCTTCAGGAAAGGCTGGCTGAGGTACGTCATCAGGTGCGACAAGCCCTCAAGTATTCAGGAGAGGTGATGAAGTGCACGTATGATGCCAAAGCAAGTGAGGTGAGCTTCAGGGATGGTGACCAAGTTTGGTTATACCGGTACAATCCTCAGCAAAAGAAGGGGCAGTAACCGAAGCGGCAGAGCCCTTGGTACGGACCTTACACTGTGTTGGACCGCCCATCAGACGTAACGTATCGGATTCGGGGAGGCAGGAATTCTTGCCCAAAGGTGGTACACGTGAACTGTCTGTGGCAGTACCATGGGCCAGGACAGTACAGCTGGGACATCTCCGAGGAATCGTGCTCTCCTGCAGCCGAGGATGTTGAGGAGGACCACAGAGCTGAAGTGCAAGAGAATGTTGAATGTTTCCCGAGGGAAGAAGTGAATCAGGAAGAGACCAAGACATTCCAGGAGGAGTGGACTGTGTGGAGGAACAAGGACATCGTCGGAAGCTGCTTAGACGCTGACCTGATAAGTTGAAGGATTATTTCATATATGGTTAGATTTAACATTAAGATTAATTATGCCTGTATATACTGTGTAATCGTCTTGAAGGGATTAAAGAAAAAATGCGCAATCCAAATAAATGAGTTCTTGTTCTATCAAACTCTCGTCGCTATCGTCACTGCTGCATAGTTTCATATTGTTAACAATCCTGCCACTCTCTGTCATAATCATGTGTTCCTCTAGACCTGTGTTGTCCAAACTGGGGTACATGTACCTAGGGGGATACGCAGTCAAACTATCACATACAGGTCATATGCCATCTTGGATCAGTAACATTATTGAGCATGTGTGTGCATTGTTGATTGTTTAAGAATATAGGTTAATTAAATAACCAAAACATTTAAATAGTTTCTAACTTAAGTGAATTACAGGAGAACAGAGTAAGAAATAAAATGAATGAGAAAGAAATTGAGAGGAGATGGGAGCACGGGGAAAGGAGATGAAACGGGACAGGACATTTGCAGGAACAGTGCTGAACTCCTTGCTCGAGTCACTTGCTCAATTTCGTCTTAGGAATGAAAATGTGAGAATCTCTTTTTCAGAGTCACATGTAAGCTTACAGACACAGTTATTCCTTTAACCCTTTGACCCCGACCTAGTATTTCTCGGTCATCCCCGTGGAAGCGGTCTAAGTCCCTAAAAGATCAGTGCTAATAATAACGTTGTTGCTACTTTTCTAATAGGAAATGACCGTAAAGTTTCCATTTCTTGCTGTGGTTATGGTAAAAAGTGAACCTTTCGATGAGAAAATTATTATTTTCCGAGAGAAAATGCGAAAATAATACATATATATTTTTTATATTGTCTAAGTTTTCATCTGTAGCGACTTGCATTGCTCACACTTTGCCAAAATATATTTCAGAAGCATGATCATGCCTGAGAACCAACGTAAAATTTCACAAAAGCTCAAATTTCATTGTGCAGTAAGACTCAGTAGGAGGTATGTATCAATCATTAGCCATCATTTAGATGCATCTTGGGTAAAACAAACAAAACATGATAATCAGTTTGTTTTTATTTTATTATTCAGGTTGTTATTGTTATTCAGGATTAGTTACTCCACGACTACAGATGGCAGAATATCATTGGTTGGCACGCAACTCAAATTCGAGGGAATGCTGTACAGAAAAGTTTTTTGTCGGCTGTAGACTGTAGTCACCTGACTTGTCATGAGGAATACTTAGTAGGGTGACCACAGTCGCCTAACGTGACCAAAGGGTTAACAGCAAAAAATAAGGATGGATTGTTAAAGGGTGATCGCCGTAGCAGTTGCATCAGCAGTGCAAGTGAAACAAATCAAGCAACTGTGAAGGGAAAGATAAGAGACCTACCTAAATACAGGCAGTACAAAGAAGATTGTGCATTTTGGATTTACTTCTGCGAATTCTGATCCTCCTGAGGCTTTGTACTTCTTTTTTGGGGAGATGTTGGCTAACTAGTATGAAACTAGGTCACCTCCAACGTCACTTCAACACAAAACATCAGTGTCATATCGGTGGAGTTTTTTTAAAAGAAAACTTTCTGATTTTAAGTGTTCCCAGACAACAATTAAGAAAGCCTCCACAACATCAAGCAGAGCTCTGGAAGCATCTTGAGCTATATCTGTATCAGTTGTTAAAGCTAAAAACCATTTAATATAGCTGAAGAACTGATATTGCCAGCTGCAGTTGTGATGGCTGGAAAAAAAAAATGCTAGATAAAATGGCAGCTCACCAACTAAAGGTTGTTCCTCTGTCACACCAAACTGTTTCTCGAAGGGTAAATGAAATGAGTACAGGTATTATTGATCAAGTTGCGAATAAGCCAAAAACAAGCCAGTCTTTTTCACTTCAGCTTGACGAATCAACTGACGTCAGTGGACAGGCTAGACTTCTCATTTGTGAGATACATTGATGGAGATGATATACCGTAAATAAACATGTTCTTTTTTGCACAAAAAAAAAAAAAAACCACACACAAATGGAGAAGCCATTTTCAGTGTCTTTAGTCAGTTCTCCTCTGAACAAGGGCATAGTTGGAAATCTTGCTTTGGCTTGTGTACAGACGGTGCTGCATCCATTACCGGGAAAGTGAAGAGACTCGTTGCATGAACTATGAAGGAAAATCCTGATGAAGAGGGGACTCACTGCATCATTCACAGAGAATCATTAGCATCCAATAAAAATAAAAAAAATGAGTTCAGAGTTGCATGGGATATTGAATGGGGGCATCCAAGTTATCAACTTTATAAAGTGAAGGCCACTTAATGCTCGCCTGTTTCACAGACTGTACAAAAGCATAGGGTCTGAGCATACAGCTATTACTGCACACACAGGTGGGATGGCTGTCGAGAGGGAGGGTACTCGCCAGGTCGTTCGAGTTGCGAGAGGAGGTAGGTTCCTTTTTATCAGAACATGGATCTTCTTTTGCCACATTTTTTCAAAACACTGCTTGGCATGCAGAACTGGCATATCTTGCAGATATATTTAACAAACTGAATGAGTTAAATTTGTCTTTGAAGGGCAATGATACAAACATTCTCAACTTATAAAGTTGGTGGTTTTCATAACAAAGTAGATTTGTGGAAGGAGATATGCTCAGGGGTGATTTTACGTGTTTTCCTCTGTCATATACTTTTTTTTTTTTTTTTCCCAGTAACAATGATAAGAGAGAGACTGAAACCATTTATTGTGGAACATTTGACCAACCTTATCTGTGCTTTTAAATCTTCCTTTCCTGACATATATGAGAGATCTGTATATTTGGATTGGGTTAGAAATCCATTCCTCCTACCTGAAAATAATATGCAAAATTTTCCCATTTGCCTTCAGCAAGCACTCTTAGAAGTATGTTCAGATCGTGGCCTCAAAGTTGTACTTGAAAGCTCAACCATCACATAGTTTTGAAGCTGTTAAAGAAGAAGCACCCTGACCTAGGAAAGAAGGCTTTGGAAAACCTGCTTTTCGTTTCTATCTACCTTTGTGAAGCATATTTCTCTGCAGTGAGTGTTATGAAGTAAAAACATAAACATACTAAATGTAAATCAGGAAATAATCCTGATAACTGCAGCAGCCTCTCTACCGCCCAGAATGGCAAAAATCAACAGTGAACATCAACCCCACAATTCACATTGAATTGTACGTAATTTTCAAGCATTTTTATGTTATTTCGTTAGTCTTTTTCTTTTATTATACTGAGTAATAATTTCTTGTCCAGCACTCAGATTACGCGAACTTTTAACATGATTTGCATTGCCCTTCCAAATATTGGATTTAGTCAGTAATGGGGGTCCTTAATGACAGAAGGTAACATGGGGTACAATAGGCAAGGAAAGTTTGGACAACACTGCTCTTGATTGCCTTTCCAAATATTGGGTTTAATCAGACATATGGGTACTTAATGGTAGAAGGTAACAAGGGGTACAATAGGCAAAGTTTGGACAACATTGCTTTTGACTATGCATGCTTTAACTTAGCCAAAAACTTCCATCTCTCCGTCTTCTATGTTGATCATTTTTATGTGATTAAGGATCATTTATGTTTGGTGAACATTCTCCCATATTTGTGTAAATTTCGTTACTAATACAGATTTTTTAAACTGATTCCAATTTTTAGTATATTTTTGGGGAGAAATTATTTTTTAAAAAGGTTAGGTTAGCTCAGATAAAAATAATGGCCAGGTTAGTTAATAATAAAAATAATACTTCATTCACAATCATCATCCGGACCTCTTTTCCCACCCTAGGGCAGGGTGAGGAGTAGTAACGTCCAGACAGCCCAAAATTTGCCCAGTCCAATGGGCTATGCTACATTTACTCACCGCTCAAGCTCTTGGAGCCCTGGCTCTTATCTGATACGCCAACAACATCTACCACGTAATGTAGTTTCATATAAACGTATCCGAAAGAGTCATGGCAAATGTTTCGAAAAATAATATGTAAGTATAAAATTTATTTCACCTGGAATTGCCTAAAATGCAAAACAAATGCCGTTGTGGGACTCACCGTTCCATGTTGAATTCGTATTTGTGTGAATTCGTAGGGCGTAGAAGATACGAAAATACGGACCTATTCAAGAAGATTTTGCAGTGCATTTCTGAATTTAAGGGAGTTTATTACCCATGGGGGGATCATGGGGTCATAAAAATCACATATTACAAAACCTATCTCAAAAGGTTCCTAAACTATCATTACATATTACCCGACCAGTATTTCCCATTTGGTACCAAATTTAAATGCCTGGGCGAGAGTTTAAAGGGACAAAGATCGGAAGCACATGGAAGGGGCGTGGCAGTAAATGAACCAAGAGTACGTAGAGAATAAAGACGAATTTTCGCTGAATTCTCACACCAGATGTGTTGTTTTTCTGCCTGTGTTTATGGTAGCCTCTGGCAACTCTCGCCTAAACAAAAGGAACTACCATGAGGCCACACTCAGTGCAGGACGAACGTTCAGAGTGTAAGTAAGCTCGTCTGGTTCCCGAGTCTGGCTTGCTTTACCGGCTTTGTTATACCGTTTATGTTGTTTTCACCCCTTATGTGTTACCACTACATTCATTACGGGTGACCAAAGAAATAGGAGAAAGATCAAGAAAACGAGGAAAAAAAACACCATCACAACTGCCGCTACCATAACCTGACGCATCCCCCCTCCCAGTACCACCGCCACGACCACCACCAAACACAGCTTCACCATGTAAAGAAGAAAGGAAAAGGATCAAGGCTATGCAGGAAGAAGAGAGAAAGAAGCGAGCTGAGGGTACGACGTATGAAGCAGGAGGTGCGCCACTACCTCCTTAGACATAATGGTGAGGGGTGTCTAATGAGGAAAGAGAAGGCACCCACTGCTGGTTAAAATAAACCTCTTTCCTATGATTTAGGCACTCTGAGGACCCCCAGCAGTGACGTTTGATAAAAAAAAATGTCAAAGGTGCAAAAACAATTTTTGGATGGTGCCACATCTGTGCTACGTACTGTAAGTATTCCTATAATGCACTTATTAGAATATTTATACTACTTATTATTAGAATATTTTTATGATTTTTAGGGTACATTATCTCTTCATGCTAATGAGTAAGAAGTGCAAAAATCATTTAAATATCATTCAAATAAGGAAAGAAGACAGATACAACTGCTAGTTGGGAAGTCGAGAAGCTTATTCTAGGCGCTTGACGGTACGAGTCAGAGTTGCCAGATTGCCTGCTGTTAGTGAGAGTAGTTATTTCGTAAGTTTTGCATTAATTTTTGTGCTCTTTTCCTCTATAATGTTTTATTTACGTGATTGTTCGTTAAATTATGTAATTTTATTCGTTTGGTGAATGATTTAGAGTGTTATGTAATGTAAGAAGATTCTGGCATGTTTGATGTTTCTTAATTGGTAACTGTGTTGCTAGGGGCGGGTTAAGACCAACCAGCACATACCAGAACTGTGGAGAAATAGATCTTTCTCGAGTAATGCAAGCTTATATAAGGAAAGGGATGAGACACTAGCAGTGTTAAGGATTAGTTGGGCCTCAGTCAGTTTGAGTGAAGTTTAATTGGGTGTCGGTGCAGTGTTAGTGAAGTTTGTATATTTCGGTACTTGTGAAAGTAGTGTTGTTAGGCATTAAGTGTAACTGCAGTTCGTCAAGTTTGTATAGCTCCAGTGCTTGTGTGAATGGTGAAGTGAAGTTGGAAAGCATTAACCCCTACTCTGCGGGGTTGTCGGAGGCGCGCCGGGCCAATCCCGCGGGGATATTCGCGCTCCGACTGACTTTTTAACAATATTTGCCAAAAGTCAGTTATTAGTCCTAGAATATCATAATTACATATGCTTATGGCACATACCTTCAGCTTTCTCCTGGGATTTTTTTTTTTTTTTTTAGCACTCGTCGACTATCGTAGGACTTGTGGAGACTTCTGAAGTTGGGTAACTAAGTCTCCACTTAACACTTCCCGACTTCCCGTAATATGAATACCACTGCCAGATATTAACACTAGAAACACTATTCAATGATTTCCAAGTAGTTTGGAATCCATACTCCCCCCCCCCAAAAAAAAAAAAACTGTGAAAGCAATGTAAAATACTAGCGTGTACGAGCCTCCCACTTGCGCTAATTCGCCACTGCTCTGTCATTTCTTACTCATATACACACTCACACTTTATTATTTCTAGTACTTTATTACACTTATATATATCTACAGTCCTTTACCGCTTCCCACACGATGTTTATTTAGTAGGGTTAGAGGTCACAGGGCCTTTTGTAATGGGCGCAAAAGTGACAGAAATGGAGGGGCGTGATTTCACCATGAAGGACGAGAGCGAACTGACTGTACAATACATATCTCGGTAGCCAAGAGTTGAAAATGTCAGCTGCTAATGTATATGCTAAGACAATACATAATAAATTAGGTAGTTCCAGGTGAATATAAATATCACTCAGGCTTCTCCCTTCCTTCCTTATATACATTTATATTACGAGAGTAGCTCATACGGCATATTTCACGGGGGAAAAAA
>JAGKTI010001592.1:0-14175 GCA_018397915.1 Birgus latro | reverse complement strand
AAAAACACGAGTAATGGAGAGAGGTATGGCGTTGGTAATGAATGGTGATGGATGAAACATCTCAGATTTGTTGCTTGCATGCTACTTGCAAATATCGGACATAAGCTTGGTGGACTAGTGCAGAGTTTGTAGATGTCTGTGAGCGTCGTGCCTTGAGAGTAAAAGTAGGAAAGAGTAAAGTGATGGTTATTGAGAGAGAAGGTGACCTCCAGTGAGATGTTACAGTCAGTGGAGTGAGACTGGAATTGGTGAGAGTTCAAATACCTGGGTACAGTGATAGAAAAGAGAGGAAAATGTGCGAAAGAAGTGGAAAGCAGAGTGACATAGGGAAGGAAAGTAGCTGGTTCTATGAAGGCTTGATAAAAAACAAAGGCTTGAGTGTTGCAACAGCGTGAGGCGTACATGAAGGAATGTTAGTGCCAGCTTTACCATACGGATGTGAGATTATGGTGTGGCATGAGAATGAAAAGTTTCGAGTAAGATCAGTGGAGATGGGACTGCTGAGGAATGTATATGGAGTACAGAGAGTGGATAAGATACGGAATAATGTGTTGTGTGAAAGATGTGGAGTGAGGAAGTCTGTGGACACCAGAATCAAAGAGAGAGTGTACTGAGATGTTTTGGTCAAGTGGAGAGAATGGATAACAATAGAGTGGTGGAAAAAGTATATCTGAGCGAATTTGAAGGAGGAAGGAGGCGAGGTAGGTCAAGAAGAAGGTAGAAGGATATGGTGGATGAGTGTGTGAGGACGAGGGGTATGAAAGTTGGTGCGGCTAAGGGACTGACAGGAAACTGAGCTGGCTGGATGAATTTTGTGTGGAGAATCGCATAACCAGGGATTTGGCACCCCTTTTTAACGTGACAGCATTCGCACTGACTCTGTCAGATAGGTATATGTGTGAAGCTACAGAACGTGGTGAAATTTTTTGGTCTATCTGGTGGAGCCAGGATTCCGTGGGCTTGAATGATGAGTGGATGGAAGCGTGGCCCATAGAATTGAGCAAACATAGGCTTTCTGGACGTCGCTACTCCACACCATGCCCTAGAGTGGGGAAGGAGGTCTGGATGATGATGATGATGATGGTGATGATTTAGGAACTTATTGTTTTACAGAACGTGGTGAAATTTTTTGGTCTATCTGATGGAGCCAGGATTCCGTGGGCTTGAATGATGAGTGGATGGAAGCGTGGCCCATATTATGCTGTCTGGACGTTGCTACTCCTCACCCTGCCCTAGAGTGGGGAAGGAGGTCTGGATGATGGTGATGATTTAGGAGCTTATTGTTTTGGTATTATTATTTTTCTTTACAATATTTGTTCTTAGATCTCGATGATATTATACAAGAAGGTCCCCTAGGGCAACCCAAGTACTTTCGTCATATATAAATGACCTTGACCTATTTTTGAAGGACGTATACTCATTTATGGTGCAGAAATTCCGTATCTGAAATTGAAATATCTCAAAAATTAATTGAGATACAGCTATTTCTTTCTATCTTTCTTGTTTATCAGGCTCCACTCCACCAACATGTGATGCTCTGCAGAGATTGTATGTAGGGTGAGAAGTGCTTGTAAGTGTGATTGTGTTGGAGTGGCTTTGGATGTGTGTGTAGTCTGTGAACCAAGTGTAATAGGCCCGCACAAGCCGACTGGGTGCAAGCATACTTTACAGTGGGCGACAGTGGTTCAACCACAGCACACCTTGTCCGCCAAAATAGTACTTGGACGGAAAAACGCTCCCAAAGTTTATCACCCTGGCGGGCCACGAACCCTCGTTTTTTAGCGTACGAAAACGCACACTTTACCATTGTACCACAGAGGGTCTGGTTGCAAATCCTGTGATAAAAATGTTTGCCAAGGATTTTGGTTGAATATTTTGCCACAGCCTAATGGAAAGTACAGAATTCAAATCTGCTCAGTGTTTTCTTTGTAATACGTTTTTAGAGAAAACCACAAAAGCTGTACTTTGCAGAAATATAGCTGTGATCCCATTTAGTATCTGAAAGGAATGTGGTTACAGTTAAGCATACAGTTATCCAGTTATTGAGACTTGTAAATTGTACCCACGCTTCATTTAATTCTTCCACACATTTGTCTTCCAATCTTGTTATTACACGAGAGACTATAGGTGAATTTAATTAAGCACTATACATATTCCAAATATGAATGACCGTGAACTACTTTTAAAGGTCACAGATTTGCTTATGATGCAAAATTTCTTACCTTACATGCAATAAATAGTTATGACGAAGCTTCCTTATTGCGGCTAAACAGTAAGTAAATTGGTAACTATTAATTCTTATTCATATTCTTCTTCTTATTTGTTGTTGTTGTGGTTGTTTGCAAGGACAAGGAAATAGAAGTGCAGTGTTTCTATTCCTCTTATTGTTCCAACAGAAATAAGGCTTTGCTGTGAAAGGAGACTTATTATGGGTTACATCAGATTTCTACGAGAAGAGCAAGGAAAACAATGAAAGCAACATGCAAAAAATTCCCTTATCTCTGGTACTTCCTGCAAAAGTAGATCTAAGTTCGAGAATTCGACCCCACGATGCTGTACAAGAACATCATGTGCTCAAGTAACCCAGAGCCGGGCTGCAGTCAATATCTTCCTGATACCCATCTGTGACGTATCTGTAATCGGCTTTACACTCTCCTCACGCCGCCTTAATCTAGTTGAGCTGGTTGCTGAGAGCTAGACTGGTGGAGTGGTTTGTTGCACTGCACAGCTATACTCTCATGATTGTTTTCACAGCTGTATTTAGTTTGTCTCGGACACTTTATGGCGATAATTTTTTATCTACCACACTGAGGTTCCTAAGATTCACTTTCGGTCAAATAGCGGAATTAAACGCCCCAGTTTTAACGATAACAGCAAGCTTAGTGGGTCCAGTATTAATAATATCAGGTATCCATAAATTGCTTATAGCTGAATGAACTCTGTGTTAATTGGAATAGATCACTAGCATTGTTCCCACCATGAGGAGATTAATAATATACTTTGAAATCGAACGCTGTCTTTATTATGGCTTACACCGAAATGTCACCGACAAGAAAGAAACCTTCTGACTGGCTACTAAGCTACTCAATACCAGCATCTCAAGTAGTCAGTGAAATATTTCCAACAGTGTTTCCCATATCCTTAAGAATTAACTCAAATCTTAAGCATTTTAAATGTTGTATGTAAAATATAATGACAGAAAATTAAAGCTCATCAAGAGAACCTTATTACTCTAAACCCCAAATCTGCATAACTACTTGGTTGTTTGTATTTTCAAAGCTTAACCGAAAAATAGTTTGTGAGAAAAATTTATGACTTCCCAGTGAGAGCTTCCTTTGATTTGTGCCACAATAGTATTTTATCATAATTACCACCAGACAAGCTTATTATTTTTTGTTGTTGTTGGGTGACATAATAAGCATTCAGATGGGTCAGAAGACGCTATTAATGAAAATCGTGTACGGTATCATTTATGTATTTCAGTAGATTAACAGAATTATCGATAAAATATACATACAATAGTAAAACTAGAAGCATCAGACCACAAATATGACAGCTTTCCTTATCTTTTATTGTCAGTCTCAATCCTTGAGAGTTCGGTCCACGACAGTCTGACGACTAAAGGAATGTGGTAACTGGTTGAGCTTCAAAGCAAATATTCCTTTCAGTGAACTTTCTTGCATATGAACCTTTTAGTACCCAGAACAGCTCAAAAAATTTCAGTTAAAGCCAATCGGTTTTAATGAGCAAAAAGTGATTAAAGGAGCCTAAGTGTGTATGATATTGTAATCATGAGCCCTCTCATGATCCAGACACTATAAATGCTATATTCCAGCTAAAGCCAGATGATTTTATTCTTCTGAAAGCGAGCAAAGAAGCCTGAGAGTGACCATTAACCCTACGAACATCATGGTTTGGGACAGTTATATGATTCCATTCCAGTTTACGGTAGACGATTTTATTTGGCTGGGAGTGAATCATAAATGTTGACGGTTTTGTGATTTTTTTATTTTTATTAAATGATTTTTTTTTTAATTCACGTAGTAATGACTGGGTTGCTGTAACACATTCTGTCAGATGACAATTTATTTATTTTTTTTTCTTGCTGCCATCAAACAGTTTTGATCATGCTTAGATGGGCTTACTGAACTGGAGTACAATATAACGTCAGCGAAATAAAAGGGTCAAAGAACAAGCAAAGTCAAAGTGCAGATCATCATAAAATCACTTTACTGAGAAGTAACATATAATAACTGTATTCTGAATGTAACTGTAAGCTGAAACTCATATTTCTATAATAATATGTTGTATATTTCAGATTTTAGGAAATCTATTTCCTAAGTGGTAACGAATATTAAATTCTTCTTCCATGGTGCGTCAGCTAGGCGAGATAACACGCCAAAAGTATTATAGGTCTCAAATAGTGGAAGCCGTTTATTTTTCCCTTCACTTTTGTCTCCCGTCATTTCCACCTCCCTCCTTTTCTTCCAGCCTCCCTCCATCCATCATTCAGTTTATTCCTACCCTGACCCTTCATTCACGCTTTTCTGCCATCCTTTCCATCCCCTGCTTTTTCCCCACTTCCTTCCCTCTCCCCCTTCATTCCCTCGCCCCCTCCTTATTGACACCCCTTCCTTTTTCCTACACTTTTTTTTCTTTCACCTTTTCCTTTTTTCCCACCTCTTCTTTTTCTCATCTTCCTCCTTCCCTTGTCACCTGCCTGCCGCCCTCCTTTCCTTCTCACATCGTCTCTCCCTTCTTTTTAACCTCTCCCTTCCAATCTTCCTCCTTTCTCTCCTACCTTCTTGCTCCTTCTTAACCCCTCCCTCCTCCCTTCCAACTCCATCCTTTCCAACCTCTTACTTCATCCCGTCCAACTTCTTTCTCCCTCTCACCCACCCCCCTCCTTTCTTCTTGCCCAGCTTCGCCCATCCTACTCATATCTTTCCTTCTTTCTCAACTCAGCGTAATCTCTGTGACTGAGTGTTCAGTGGTATAGACGGCAATTTGCACCGCTTTAAGGTAAAAAAAAAAATAATTTACATCATATATAAATAGTTTTGTTTTTACCTTGGCGCCCATACCTCTTTGTCCATGGTACATAGTACTTCCGCCGTCTCCCGCCAGAGGGTCAGACGAGGTACCCTCAGAAAATCATAGGAATTTCTACTTTCTGTATTTGATTTTCTCTCACAACTAATTTAGTTTTAATGGATTAAGATAGGGGTTTTCATTATACAAGTGATCCATTATTTATAACTGTTAACGACAAATTTGTGAAACGAGTGATTACGTCAGCGTTTGTTTACATCAGCGGCGCCAGGCAGGTTGGCCAACTGAGTTTTTTTTTCTTTTTCTCAGCGAAATATCTCTGCTATTTCCTTACAGGGAAGGTATAATTGTATTTTCAGTTGTAACTTTTCAGGTGATAAACTTGTTTGTGTATTGTAAGACACTTTTGACTTCATTGTTGTTGTATGTCAGGTTGTATAATTTTAGTTCTTCATTCCAGGTCACGGTTAGCTTTCCATTCTTTGTAAAAGATATAATACTAAACAGTAAGGTAGCCATTCCTGTACAGTTCTAAACAGCAACAAGACCCCCACCAGCAAAACCTGTAACCACTGCATAAATTGTCACTGTTCTAGCAGGATTTGTATATGTAACTTATTCTTGTTCCAATATCTCTTCCAGATACTAATCAGTACTATCGGATTTTTTTTTTCTCCTGTAAATCTTCACAGTAACCTTGGATTTCAGAATGCCACGGAACATTATTTGCGTAACCTGCTCCGATAGTTTCACTGGATCTTTTTATAAGGACCGCACCTTTGTTTGCAGGATGTGCAAACTACGTTAGACCCTAGAAGACAAGCTGACCGAGGCTACAAACAAAATTAACAGTCTGACCCGAAAAGTTGATGTGCTGGAGGAATTCATTGCGAGTAATGTCGGACACACCGCGGAGGATATTGTCACTGCTTGGCCAACTGTAAACGAAAGCGTTTTTGTATCCCAGGTGCAGAAGTGGACGACTTAATGGAGGCTGTGGGTGACATTTTTGAGATTGCAGAAAATGACAGCCTAGTTGTCATTCATACAGGTACTAATGATGTCGTACGAACCCGATCAGAGGAGCTGATAGAGAAGTACAGGAGGATGATACGACGCTACATGGAGAAAACTAACATCACAGTTACAGGAATACTCCCAAGGATTGATATAGGGAATGCCTTCTTCAGTAAAGCGTTTAGTATAAATAATAGGGTCAACTCACACTGCCTGCAGGAAGGAATTGCGTTCATCGACACATATAACCAGTTTTATGAGCAGTGAACACTATTTGTGAATGATGGACTACACTTGAATGCCATTGGTTCTGCCCATTTTGGTCGTTTGCTTAGTGATGCAATGAGTTTTTTCTGGAGAATAAACAAGCAACACGGGAGGCAAACGTAGATGTCATACGATCCGTTGAATCATTAAGTAATGGAAGTTCGTCACATCGGAAAGGAAAACACATTAAAGCTCCTCTTGTAAATGCATGTAGTCTGCATAATAAATTTCATGATTTAGAGGCCCTTGTCTTTACTGAAGATTATGACGTAATTGGTATAGTAGAATCGTGGCTAAATACTGAGCAAAGAGATTTTCTAGCAGAGTTTACCAGGCTATCACATTTTCAGTAATGAAAGGAAGAATCGAGCAGAGCGTGGTGTGTTGTTATATATTAAATCAGGATTTCATCCAGTCGTAATTACCAATCCATGTACTGAAAACATTGACACTATTTATATTCAGCTTAGAAATGAATCTTGTCATAAAATAACTCTTATGTTAATAAATTGTCCACCCAGGCAGCTACTGAACATTGACAATGAAATATACAATCAAACTGCCGAAATATTTTGTATGCAAAGCACTGTAATATTTGGTGATTTTAATTTACCAGTTTCAAAATGGGGAGAAGCCCTATCCTCACACACAGGGTTAGGTCTGTATTCAAAGTTGCAGGAAAGTTCTTTGTATTCATTTTGTAAATTATCCGACACGTGGAGCTAACATCCTAGATGTTGTCTGAGCCACATCAGAAAACGTAGTGAGTAACGTTATTGTAGGAGAAGAATTTAGTGCAAGTGGTCATCGCATAGTTACATTTAATATTAAAATCAGTGAAAACAATGTCAGGGCAAGTTGTGAGAAAGTGCCTGACTTTAAAAGGGCAACGCGCAACAGAAGGCCTGCCAAAAATTCTAAATCCAAATGCTGAAACTCTGACATTAAACATCGTCTGGAAGCAAAAAATCGTGCATATAAAAATTATAATGCCACAGAGAATCAAAGTGATAAAAATAAATATGATGCCCTTCGACGGAAAGCCAAAAAATTAATGAAATGCAGTAAGAAAAACCTTGAGGCACATTTCTTCTACATCTGTCTATCTATCTATACTGTATACCTAGGCTGCTTCCCCCAAGGAAAGGGAGGTAGCCGAGATAGGATGACACACTCCCAATTTACTCATCTACTCAAACACATTCATTCGCATCTTAGCCCCAAGGGGAGAAGGGACAGATCCTCACCGCACCACACCGCACGAAGGTCAACTGCTCAGTGCAATTAGTGACATCCGCAGCAGGGCCTGAAAGCAGAGCTGGTTTACCCCTGCCACATCATAATTGACCCATCACCTTACCCGCACCTGACCTGATCAGCTGATCAGACCAAATGCGGGAGAATATCCCCTCAGAGCTGCGCCATCATTTATTCAATCACAATTTCTCTCCAAGCACAGCCACTCTTCCATGCTCAACAGACATCCCTCCCGCATCCAATGCTCTCTTCACGTTGGCCATCCATCCATCCTATTCTTAGTCTTCCTTTCAGACTTACACCTCTCACATCAGATCTAGTTATCTTTTTCACCAGTCACTCATTATCCATTCTCTCCACATGCCCAAACCATCACAACACCCTCTGCTCAACTCGATCAGCCATCTCCCACACTTCATCATTTCTCACTTGATCCATACGAGTCACTCCACATGTACTCCTCAGACACCTCATCTCCATTACATTCAAACTCTTCCTCACTGCTACACCCATATTTCATGTTTCAGCCCCATATAACGCAGTCGGTACCACAACACCCTCACACAGCCTTCTCTTTACATCCATTCTAAGCAAACGACATCTAAACACTCTTTTCATTCCTCCCAGCACATTTCCAACTTCATTCATTCTAAACGTCACTTCTGCATTTATTCTTCCATCCATAGCAACATGTGACCCTAAATACTTAAAACACTCTACCTCCTCAAGAAACTCACAATTCAAAACTATATTCGTCCTCCTACCATCTACCAACCTCGTACACTGCATCACTTTACTCTTATTCTCAATTACTTTCAGTTTCCTCCTTTCACACACCCTTCCAAACTCCTCTACCAACTGTCTCAATCTCTCCTCAGAGTCAGCCACCATTGCTGTACCATCCACAAATGGCAGCTGCTTCAGATTCCACTCTCTACCATCAACATTCACCAGACTCAGAGCTCCACTAACACTCTTGCATTGACATCCCTTACAACACCATCCATATAAAGAGTAAACAACCAAGGCGACATCACAAATCCCTGCCGCAGCCCCACTTCCATGGGAAACCAGTCACTCACAGTCTTTCCCACTCTTACACACGCTTTACTATTTACATAAATTTTTTTCACTCCTTTTAGCAACCTACCACCAAGGCCATACAATCTTAAAACAGTCCACAAAGCCTCCCCATCAGCTTTCATATGCTTTCTCTAAATCCACGAACGCCCAAAACACACCCTTACCTTTCGCTAAATACTTTTCACAGACATGTCTCACAGCAAACACCTGATCCACGCATCCCCCTCCTTTCCTAAAGCCACGCTGCTCATCACCAATCACTCCCTCTGTACCCTCTCTAACTCTCTTAATTAACACTCTACAATACACCTTACCTGCAACACTCAACAGACTTATACCTCTATAGCTAGTACGTTCATACTGATCACCCTTACCTTTATACAAAGGGACCAGGCAAGACTTGCCAAGTCAACTGGCACCATACCTTTCACAAAACACACATTCAACAATCTTACTAACCAGTCAACAATAGCCGCTCCACCACCTTTCTGGCATTCCAAAGCACACCCATCCACATCTGCAGCTTTTCCTGTTTTCATCTCCTTTACTGCCTCCTGCCCTTCCTCCATTGTAATCAAAGAATCATTATGCTCTCCCAACACATTTATTCCTTGCACCCTTCCATTTGCCACAATCTCAGGCTCTTTCCTCCTCTACATTTAACACTCTTTCTAAATACTCCGCCCATCTCTTCCTTACTGCAACCATCTCAGTTAACATCTTTCCATCCTCTGCTTTTACTCACTCTTCCTTCACAGTCTCTCCCTTTCTCACCCTTTCACCTCCTTCCAAAACATTTTATTTTTCTGTTGAAAATTCTCAGTCAACCATCCTCACCTCTCATCTGCTGCCACTTTGGCATCATGCACAGCCCTTCTCGCCCTATTCCTTTTTCCTTATACCTCTCATATGACACCTCATCCTTCCTCTACAGCCACACTTCATATGCACGTCTCTTCTCAGCCACAGCCACACTTACTTTCTCACACCACCATTCACTTCCCCTTCTTACACCACCACCCACTCGTCTTACACCACACACCTCTTCCGCATGCCCCACCACAGCACTCTTAAACAACTGCCAGTCCTCCTCCACACTGCCATTTTCCTTATCTGTCACTGCATTCGTCTCATCTTTCAATTTCTCCTGATACTCTTTCATTATGTCTAGTTTATCCAACTCGCTCACTTTCAAAACCTCCCTGCCACACCTAACTCTCCTAGCTCTCACCCATCTCTTACCTACTCTCATCTTTCTCTCCACAGGTAATGTTCAGACATACCTCCACCCTTCCCTCTCAAAACTCTTCCTATTACATTCCAGGACACAACCACATAGTCCATCAATGCTCTATCAACAACTCTTCCACCCTCCTGTCTCACCCATGTACACTTATAAATATCTTTCTTCTCAAACAAGTTACTTCCAATCACCATCTCTCGCTCAACGCACATCCCTATCATTCGTTCCCAATTTTCATTTCGTCCAGGCACACCATGCATACCAACTACATCTTCAACTGCCACATTTTCCACTCTAGCATTCAGATCTCTCATCATTACCACATTCACATCCGCTCCAAACCTCTTCAGACACTCATCAACATCATTCCAGAAAGACTCTCTTCTTCATCCCTTTCTCTACCAGGCCCATATGCATTCACAAATACCCACAACTCACGTTCAAATTTCGCTTTCATCCACATCAGTCTCGATGACACCTCCTTCCATTCAATCACACATTGCTGCACTTCCGAGCTCACTAACAAGGCCACACCTTCTCTTGCCCTTCCTCTATTAACACCCGACAGAAAGGTAACAACTGTAACAATCGGTCCCTTAATCACAGATAACGGAGAGCACACTAATGATGAAACTACTTTCTTCACGTCAGTATTTACAACAGAAAATATACATACGATTCCTACTGTTTCCCCCATTCCTGTAAAAGAAGGCAACATAACCACTGACATTACAGTTAGTGAACACTACATACTACTTGCAATTAGCAAATTAAAAAAGATTAAAACACCGGGACCGGACAAAATATCTCCATGTGTATTGAAGGAACTACAGAATGAAATATCAAAGCCTTTATCTGAACTTTTTAACTTATCACTTAAGAGCAGTAAGGTGCCACATGAATGGAAGCTTGCTTACGTAACCCAAACTTATTTTAAAAGGCAGCAGAGCACAGTCAGATAACTACCGCCCAATTAGTTTAACATCGGTGATCTGCAAATTACTTGAAACTATTATTAGAACCAAGTTTGTGAAACACTTAAAATCAAACAATCTCATCAGAGATTCGCTTCATGGTTTTCATAATAATCGCTCTTGCCTCACGAATCTGCTGGACTTTTTCAATGATATACTGAGCATGTATGACGACACTAAATCTGTTGATGTTGTTTACCTCGATTTTCAAAAGGCTTTTGATAAAGTTCCACACAAGAGACTCTTTCAGAAGCCTTTATAAAGGCGCATGTTTTCAGCGGCAGTGTTCTCGGATGGGTAGAAGACTGGCTCACCGGACGAAAGCAGAGAGTTTTGGTAACAGAAAAGGGTCAGAGTGGATAAACGTTACAAGTGGAGTGCCGCAGGGTTCAGTGATAGGTCTTATTCTTAATATATGTAAATGATATTGATGAAAGATTATGTTGTGAAACTTCAAAATTTGCTGACGGTACTATAACAGGTAACAGAGCAGATACAGCACTGCAGAGGCAGGCAGTTCAAAGAGGTCTTGATCAACTGTTTAACTGGGCCAAGTTTGGCAAATGAATTTCAATATTAATTAATGTAACGTGCTAAACATTGGCAGTAAAAATGTAAGAGCATGAATAATGTCCAACTTGAAAGGGGTAAACTATGAAATAGACTTATGAAACCAAGCAAACAGTGTACACAAACTGTGAAGAAAGCCAATAAATTGATAGGATTAATTGGTAGAGCATTTGAATATAATTCCGACAATATCGTCCTCACTTTGTTTAATTCCTTAGAACGCCCACACCTGGAGTATTGCATTCAATTTTGGTCACCGTATTATAAAAAGGATATGGAAAAGCTTGAAAGAGTGCAGCGAAGGATGAAAATGATGATACCTACATTGAGAAATAATCCGTATGAGGAATGTTTAGAAGCCCTGAATCTCTTTACCCTAACTAAACGGAGGTTACAAGGAGATTTAATTCAGGTATTCAAAATATTCAAAGGACGTGATAACATGGCTGTCGATAAATAATTCACAGTTGATCACTCGAATTATACTAGAGGCAATGGACATTAACGGCAAACGATTCCAGTCGCATGAAGCTAAGCATTTCTTCTTTAATCGAATTGAAAATATATGGAACAAACTACCCTCCAGTGTAGTAAATTGTGATACAGTACTAACCTTTAACGGTCGCTTGGATAAGTATTTGTCGTCTAACCTCCAACTGAATATGTTTACTCCTGAATAAAACACTTGTGTATTCGATTTCTTTTTTCTTTTTTTAGAGCCTGGATCAATTTATTAAATGCAAATATAGCATATGCACAGACTAGGATATGCACAGATAGCCCTGAGTTCACAGTCAGTACTCATACTTTCGACCTGTGATAGGCTTTGGATCACTAAGGGTCCCTGTTAGTCAAGTGACCACCATCGGGATTTTTTTTTAATGAACCAGGGGTCACTGCTTCAGGAGGTGACTTGTGTACTTGTCCCACATGGGAAAGTCCTTGTCACAGTGGAGTGAACGGAGCTGGGGCCTTACTGACTGCTGCCTACCTTAAAAGCACCAGGCAAGGCAGCCGCACCACCCCTGAACATCCACACTGTACACTGTGCATTTTCCACGCTGTGTCCGCAGATGCCTCATTAAGCCAACACACCCATACATAGTGTCATGCGTTAGTTATTTATTCGATTATTCACTTTACTACTTTCTCTTTCAGGTTATTCATACTGGTAGCTTATAGATAAAGTATCATAGAATGTAACTTTTCCTTTTCAGTCTTTCCTATAAAATTTCCTTGTCAGTTTTTCCATGCTGCATGGTGGTTTTTCTCACTTTTTCTTGCCGGTTTTAACTGGAGGGTTTGGAGGCGGGGAGAGCATTCTTGCTTTACTATGCTTCTCCTTCAGGATGTAGAATTTTTTCTCGTAGTCATAGTCTACTCAGTAACAAACAGCCTCGAAAGGATCATAAGGTGTGTTGCTGCTTGCTTTCCTTTGTACTCCTTTGTACTTAACTCTGTTCTCCTACCCACCTCTTTCCTTCTTTCTCAACTCTGTTCCTCCTTCCCACTCTCTCCCTTCGTTTCCCACCCTCAACCTTTCTACTTTTCTTTCTTTCTTCCAACCCCAACTTCCTATTTTCTCAACCCCTTCTTTCCTTCCCATCTCTACGTTTCCCTTCGATCCCCTTCCGTCCTCCCCTTCTCCTACCTTTCTTTCCCTTTCCTGTTCCATTCCCGCCTCCGTCCATCCTTTTCACCTTGACTCTCGTCTCTCATTCACCTTAGTCACCCTTCTAAACAAAAAGGCTTCTGGTTGGTTTGTCGACTCTGGCCTGTTGACATCCTTTACTCATTACTGCCTCTCCCGCCTCTCACTTTACGCTTTAATATCTACCAATCATCCATTAATTACTCTAATTTTCCAGTATTGTCAACTCCCTTTTACCTACCGATCAAACTACTGGATTCATCGCCTTCATTTACTCGTCTACACCACTGCACTTCATTAATTCTTTCCCCACCTACGTATATGTATCTACTCACCTGGTCTATAATTATCGTTTCATCTTCATCTGTGCACGCATCTACGTACTTAAACAGCAATGATCCTCCTACTTTCTACCGTATTAGCCTCTGTCTACCTGTCTACCTACCTGGTTTACAATTCTTCACTGTCGATTTCCCTCTGTCCTGTCTCTTCACCTGGTTTATTATCTGTTCTGCCTCACCTATTCCTCTGTCTACTCTCTCGTCTACATTTCTCCATTCTCTACTCGCCTCTGTCAACCCACCTCCCCACTGTTGAACAATTACCTCTTCACTACTCTACCCCTCTCTCTATCTTTTCCATCAGTCCATCTGGTCTGCCTTTACCGCATAACTGCACTGTCTACTGAGCTCAGCTTCATCTACCCACCTAGTCTATCCGCTCATCGTGTACTCACCTCTGCGTACCCATCTACCCACTGGTTTACAATTAACTTATGTTTACCCATCTGTCTACCCATCAACCCATTGGTCTACAGTTATCCCTTCACTACACATTTGTCTACCCTTCTACCCATGGCCTACAATAATCTCTCCAGTGTCTACACATGTCTATCCATCAACCCAATGGTGTACAGTTATCTCAGTCTGTGTTGGCTTTATTCACCTTTATTTACCCATCAACCCTCCTCGGGCCGTATTATAAACTCTTCTAGCCATAATTACCTGTCCCCGCCCCGTACGAGCTCGGGGACGGGTATTATTTTCATTCGGTGTACGTGT
>JAGKTI010001591.1:50113-81762 GCA_018397915.1 Birgus latro | reverse complement strand
TTAAAAGAAAAGAACCCACAGTTGCTGGCAGATGTGTCTGTCAGAAGTGTGCAGCAGCTGTTGCATGACGATCTGGGCTACAGGAGTTTTTGTGCTCGTAAAAAACCACTGCTAACTGCACTTCAGAAGAAAAAGAGAGTAAATTTTTGTAAGAAATATCTTGCCTGGAGTGAGGAGCAATGGAAAACTGTGCTTTGGAGTGATGAGTCAACATTTACTGTCACTGCTACCCCTTCATCACGAGTGTACCGCAAACCAGGCAGTGACCCCCTGGATCCTAAGTACACTTCCAAGTTTGTTTAATACCCAGCCTCACTCATGGCTTGGGGCTGCTTTACATATTATGGTGTTGGTAGGTTGGTAATTCTACCTGCAAATGAAAAAGTAAACCAGAACAATTATTTGGAGCTCTTATGTGATGTTTTAAGTGACTCTTTTCATAAAACCAAGGCAAGAGAAATTATGCAAGATTCTGCCCCTGCACATGTTGCAAAGTCAGTGAAACAGTGGCTAACAGACTGTGAGGTTCCCTTTATTCGAGATTGGCCCGGAAACAGCCCAGATATCAATCCCACTGAGAATTTATGGGCGCACATGAAGCGGCAGCTGCGTAGTATGGACACATCATCTTTGCCTAAACTTGAGGCTGCAGCTATGGAGCAGTTTTAGTCCGTCTGTTCTGCAAAACTACGCTATCAGTCTCCCCAGACGCCTTAAGAAGATAATAAAGGTGAAAGGGAATGCCAGTAAATACTAAATTCAATGGTGAGTGTTAATTTACTTGTTTCTCCTTGCTAACCACAAGAATGTTTTCTTTTTTAAAGATGGCGTCAGCACTTTCCGCGCCTACTGTATATAATGTCAAATTTTACCAGAGTAAAATTTGATTTTTCAGGGGCGTAATGTCACGAATTTTCTACATCGTAAAATTATGTAACGTAAATTGTGACCGAGTGATTTTGCGGGAGGAACGAATTATTATGAAATGTACGAGATTTCGCTCATTCTCAACCGTCTGCTTGCATACTTATATTCGCATCAAGCTGTCAAAACTTTTGTCATTCTTTCGCGAGTGATTGTTTTTATGTGCAGACGGTGCATTCCTCGGAGCAATAATTTCTGAATTATCACTTCCGCCTCCCGGCCGTTGCCCGGGCCACGCCCCTTTCTCACATTCCTCACGTCGGGCACTCAAAACCAGAGTTAGTCTGCTTCTTAGTCACGGAGTGTCTGGTTGTGCTGTACGAAGGCTCGAGCGATCACTTTTCTTAGCGATTTCAGGTCTCAGCTTGTATTGGCGTGAATCCCCGAAGCTCCCACCAACTTGGTGATCGACAGCAGCATGGTCTCACCTATACCAATCAGTATTTTCTTTTGTTTTCCTAGGCTTCAGTTTTTGGGTTATTTAGCTTTTTGTCTGAGTGTTTGAGTGAGAGCATTTCCCTTTCTTTGATTTGAATTGGAGTCATGTAACGTGAATTTATTTTCTTGTATTCAATAAATTTACAGTTCATTTTTTGAGCTTTGTTAAATGTAACAGTCGTGTTTAATTTTCCCACATATTTAGTACAGTTTTGATACTCCACGTTAGCACAACTCTTTATATTAATCACGACTGGTACTTAAGCCAGCTTTTGGCATTAATCCTTAAATTCGTTGTGCTAGCTAGGCGTTTGGCTCAGCCAAGATCCTGATTATTGTTATTATTATTTTTTGAATGTTAAGGGGAGAAACTAACTTTCTCAGAGGCAAACGGTACAATATTATAGCCTACTTGAGCATCTAGTCTCTGCTGTGTACCGTTGAGAAAGTCTATAAATTCTCGACTCTAGAGAATTGGCGAAGTAAGCCAGTATAAAGTGAAATCGCCACTTGATTTCACGAGTCTATTCTCTCGTAATAAATGACTCGATAGTCATTCCTAGCACACATAGCTATACATTTTATACTCCAATTATACAATATCACATTTTCTTTTTGAAATACATTATTTCCCCCTGACACAGTATTACTGTGGACCAATGACTCTTATCTAGTTTAGTGAATCTGAGGGGGGGGGGAATTTCTAGTGTAACAGGCACCATGAGAAGACCCATGCGGTTACTTCCGTCGCCAGGCAGACGGTTACGATGGAAACTATGTAAAGTTCGAGGAGCAGCAGAGGAATGACCATGAAGAAAGTTAGGATAAACATTAACAGTCAACCTATTAATATATGGAGTGTATTAACATTATAGGAACTAGGGAAAATGGGGGAAGTACTCAGAGAACATGGACACACAGCTGTAAAGTTCGAGCAGCAGCAGTGGAGTGATGCCCTTGAGACCGCTTGTGTCCTACCCTTCCCGGTTGTCCTACCATTGAAACTGACTTCGACAAATTCCTCTGCAAGAGTACTGTCTACACCAATTAACAAGGAATATGAAATAAGGTGTTTACACTCGACATACATAGATGGACTGACTTACGATGTTTAAAATTTTGTGGTAATCATATGGGACTGACAATTATACCGAAGCCCAAACCAACGAGTGTTGAAACTAATTATATCCATATGGCGATACGTTTCTAGTCACGGGTGTAACGCAGATTTTATTTGCAACTGCAAATTTCTATTATCGGCAATTAGGATTTAACTAAGCTTCAGTTCACTACTATATAGTACAAAAAGATGATAATACCAAACCTGACTTACAAATTATGAATTCAAAGTATGAATACAAACTTTCGCGATTATTAAACTCGTGCTAAACTTTTGCCTCTTTCTACACCGTGAAAAAGCAACGGCATAGTGCTTCTCAACTCACATAATCGCTCTATACAGTTCCTCTATTACTAGTATTTCGCTTTCTGCCATAAATATTAACAAGGAACAAGCCTAAATATGAGTTTAATGATCACTCCCTATCCATTGCAGATGAATTAATCAGGGGTTCAGGGCTACACTTACATCACACTTACGTTAACTTATACTACTCTTATATTAACTTACATTACACTTATACTAACTTAAGTACACTTAATTTACCCTTAAAATTACGGCACTACACGGGTCCATCCTCTGGAAAAAAAAAATGACATCGGAAGTCAACAATCAACTCATTTCTCTACACTTCTTAGAGACGTGTGTGCGGACGGGACATACTTGCCAAATTTGACTGTGAAACTCTCTATGAACTCCGGAATGAGATAGTGTTACCACTAACTGATACTCCCATGAGTGGCATCTGTCGGTCCACGAGCAAATTGCATACCCAAGGGGGTCCCTTCCCTGTCACCAGTGATCTCTCGAAAATTCAGTGAATGATGTGCCCCAGCCAACCTCCTGCCTGAATGATATTATCGTCTCACCTGGACTGACCTGTACTCTCGCTGCTAGGATCGTCCCAAGGGCGCTTCCCATGCATACAGCGTACTATCACATTCACTCTTCATTCATAAATTCTTATGTTTCCAGCTCTCCATCCAGTAACTGACGAGCGCCTGTCAGGTCCTGAAGTCACTGTTACACTCTAGACCGTGCTGACTGTAAGTTGAGGGAGTTCTGCAGTTTTCCCTCGAATTAAAGCAACATAATATTCCCACTGAATTGGGCTACGCCCATGACACGAACTCCAATTAATCCCAGACACGAGATTAAACTCTCTGAACTCTTGAACTATCACAGTCAATCGTCAGACAGTCAGACACAAACACATTTCCCTATCCAGCACTTAACTTGATACTGCCATAACCAGCTTAACAACACTTCACCACTCTTCAGCACTTCAACATTCTTCAATCAGTCTACGGGGAGGACGTCTTTCACGTGGCGGTAATTGTTCATCCATTGGGTCAGGCACAAATGCTTCTTCCAGGGGTTCCAAGAGCCACTCTTCTCCTCCATAATAGGGTTTTACTTGTCCGTTGGCTCTTTGTAACTTTTACCCCGTGAATACATTCTCTGCCACGTACTCACTACCGTCCATTAACACTTCCACTACACGATACAGGCCATCCCATTTCACATTAAGTTTTCGACACGTACCAGGTATCACTGTTTCTTTCTTAATCCACACGAGGGTTCCAACTCCAACCACTTGGTTCTTTCGCCTTCGGTTAGCCAAGTCTCTGTACCTTCTCGACATTTTTCGGTGAGCGTCCCGAACGAGTGCATGGGCAACTGTGATCTCGTCTTCCCCACCATCAACTAAGTTTAATGGCGCACTGACCAGTCTGGGAGGGTGGTGAGAGAAGAAGGCGAAGTAGGGTTGCTGTCCCGAAGACGTATTTTTTTTTAATGCAAGGAAGAAGAAACCAAAGGCCACAGGCCTGCATACTGTTCCTTCCAAGAAAAAGCAAAAACAATACAAAAGAGAGCCAAATTCAAGATCCGTTCATTTCGAGATGCCTGGACACACTGCGTTTGAAAGACTGGAGATCATAGGAAGTAGGAAATACAGACAGAGGAAGACAGTTCCAGAGTTGACCAGTTGCATAAATGAAGGACTGGGAGTAACGGTTAACTCTTGCATTAGAGAGTTGGACAGAAAAGGGATGAGAGTTATTTGCTAGACGGGTGCTACGTGCCCGTCGTAGAGGTGGAGGGATGCAAGCAGACAGTTCAGAGGAACAGTGACCATTGAAGTAGCGATAGAAGAGAGATAGAGATGCAACAGTGCGGCGAAGAGACAAAGGATGAAGGGAATCAGTAAGGGGAGGAGAGTTAATGAGACGAAAAGCCTGTGACTCCACCCGATTGAGAAGAGCTGCATGTGGGGAGCCTCCCCACACATAAGAGTTGTACTCCATACACGGGCAAATAAAACCCGTGTACAAGGTCAAACCCTGTGCAGGGGTAAAGAAAGTTCGAAATTGGCTTAGCACACCTAATCTCTTGGAAGCAGATTTCACAAGAGATGTAATATGTTCTTTCCAAGACAAATCCCGAGAGAATGAAACCCCAAGCATGTTCAAGGATGATGCAGGACATAACTGTTCATTATTAAACATTAGTGGGTAATCCTGAGGAAGATTTTGTGGGTTGATAAGTGTAAGAACTGAGTTTTTGATGCATTAAAAATAACAAGATTATTTTCACCCCAATCAGAGATATGAGCCAAGTCAGACATTAGGTGTGCCATAGCCTCATCCCTTTTTTGTTGAAGTAACTGCTGAGATGGACGTTGCGGAAACCGAATGGAAAGGTGAAGGGTGGAATCATCAGCATATGATTGGATAGGGTTAGATGTACAGCTTAGGTCATTGATGAATAAAAGGAAGAGAGTTGGTGATAGGACAGAGCCCTGAGGAACACCGCTGTTGATAGGTCTATGAGAAGAACAATGGCCGTCTACAACAGCGGCTATAGAACGACCAGAAAGGAAGCTAGAGATGAAGGCAGAGATAGAAGGATAGAAACCGTAGGAGGGCAATCTGGAAATTAAAGATTTATGCCAGACTCGATCGAAAGCCTTTGAGATGTCAAGTGCAATAGCAAAGCTTTCGCCGAAGTCCTGAAAGGAGGATGACCAGGAGTCTGAAAGGTAGGTGAGAAGATCGCCAGTGGAGCGTCCCTGACGGAACCCATACTGACGATCAGAAAGAAGGTTGTGACAAGAAAGATGCTTTAAAATTTTTCTGTTAAGAATTGACTCGAAAACTTTTGAGACACAGGATGTTAAAGCAATTGGACAATAGTTAGAGGGTTGGGAATGGTCACCCTTCTTTGGGACTGGCTGAATGAGAGCAAACTTCCACCAAGAAGGAAAGGTACAAGTTGATAGACAAAGGCGAAAGAGTTTACCTAGGCAGGGTGTAAGCACAGAAACACAGTTTTTGAGGACAACAGGAGGGACTCCATCAGGACCATATGCTTTGTTAGTATTGAGGCCAGTGATGGCAGAAAATACATCAGCTGAAGAAATTTTAATGTCAGTCAAGAGGAAGTCAGAGGGGGGGAAGTGATGGAGGAATAGCACCGGAATCGTCTAAGGTGGAATTGGAGGAGAAAGTCTGAGTGAAGAGACCTGCTTTATCAGTAGAAGAAATAGCTACAGAGCCATCAGAGTAGAAAAGAGGGAAGGATGATGATGTAAAGTTGTTAGAAAGGTTTTTGGCAAAGTGCCAGAAGAAGCGAGAATTCGAGTTGGAGAGTTGAGAACATTTAGCACGGATGAAATTATTTTTAGCATAGCGAAGAACAGACTTAGCACGATTCCGGTCAGAAATATATATAAGATGTGATTCAGGGGTGGGTTGGCTCCGGTACCTCTTATAGGCCCTCTCCTTGTTGCGGACAGCATACGAACAAGCGTGATTAAACCAAGGCTTTCTTGCAATAGTCAGAGGATATGAGAAAGGAATGTATGCTTCCATGCCCGAGAGAATAACCTCCGTAATGCGCAAGGCACACTCAGATGGCTCCCGGCCATGGAAGCAATAATCATTCCATGGAAAATCAAAGAAGTACTGCCTGAGGGCCTCCCAATCTGCAGCTCCAAAGTGCCACAGGCGGCATTTCTTTGGAGGGTCCACAGGCCGTACTGGAGCAATAGGACAGGTTAAGGTAATAAGGTTATGATCGGAGGAGCCCAAAGGAGAGAAAACTGTGTAAGCAGAAGGATTAGTTGTTAGGAAAGGGTCAAGTATGTTAGAACTCTCTCCAAGGCGGTCAGGGATACAGGTAGGGTGCTGTACAACTGCTCTAGGTCATTAAGGATAGAAAAGATGTAGGCTTGTTCACCAGGTGGATCAGTGAAAGGAGAGGAGAGCCAAAGGTGGTGGTGAACATTGAAATCTCCTAGAATGGAGATTTCAGAGAAAGGAGAAATGGATAGAATGTGTTCCATCGTAGAAGTAAGATAGTCAAAGAATTTTTGATAGTCAGTAGAATTAGGCGATAAGTAAACAGCGCAGATATATTTAGTCAGAGAATGACAGGAAAGCCGAAGCCAGAGAGTAGAGAATTCAGAAGAATCAAGTTCAGGAACATGAAAGCAAGATATATTGTTGCATACATATACGCAACAGCCACCTTTGGCTTTGAAATGAGAATAGAGAAAGTAGGAGGTTACAGAAAAGGGTTTGCTGTCAGTTGCCTCAGACAGCTGATTCATGGTGATCTGACAGAACCGGAGCAATTGGGGCCAGCGGAGAGGGTGGCCCTGGCATAAGGCGGAGAGGATTGACTTCAGGGTCCTGTGCATCCTCTCAGTCACTCCATTCCCTTGGGGATGATAAGGGGTCATGAAGTACAGGGTGATTTGGTGTCGCTGCCAGAACCATTGAAAGTCTCGGCTGATGAACTCGCCTCCGTTGTCCAGGACAATTCCACAGGGTGTGCCATAGTCTGCCACATACTGCCTAAGTTTGTCTGTGATGTGTGTGGTCTGTTTTGTTGTAAGGGGGAAGAACCTAATGAAGCGGCTATAGTGGTCCACTACTGTAAGCACATAGCGATAACCCTGGACTCCAGCAACCATGTCAGTGAGATCTATACCAATCCGCTCCAGTGGTTTATTCACTGGGAGTAATTTCTTCCACTGTTGCTGCAATCCAGTCTCCTGTTTGAACCTTTGGCAAGTTACACAATTTTTTACATTTTCATATACATCAACTTTGAGGTTTTGCCAGTAATAGAGTTCTTCGGTTTTCTTAATAGTTTTCTTTTGCCCTAGATGACATGTTAATTCATGGACGTGTTGTAGAGCCTGAACAACTAAGGTACGAGGAACTATGAGACTATAATGAAGACTACCATCCACCTTTTCGTGTACAAAATGTAATATCTCATCTGCCAAGGCAAACTGATCTAATGTAGTCTTTGGTAATCTTTTAGCAGGGATTCTACCACCTTCCAGACACTGTGCAAGTTCTCCCCATACTAGTTCTTCTCTCTGACGGTCTCTCATTTGTTCTCGGTCTAACCCAAGCCATGTGGCTTCAGGCGAACGGACTACCACTCGATCTGGGCGTGACAACTGGTCTGCGACAAAATTATCCTTCCCTTTTAGGTACTGAATGTCGTAGTTATATTCCCTCATTTCCAGAATCCATCGGTTCATCCTAGGTGATTTAGTCCTGCGTTTGAATATGCTTGTTAGAGGTTGGTGATCAGTGACTACCGTGAAACGGGTACCCCATAAGTAATTATGAAAGTTCCGGCATGCAAGAACTACTGCTGAAGCCTCCTTGTCTGTGGTTGAATATCAAGACTCGCAAGGGTCCATTTTTTTTAGATGTACCCGATTGGCTTGTTGGTACCGTCAGCTTGGATTTGACTAAGGACTCCTCCAACATGAATGTTACTGGCGTCCGTAGTAAGAACGAATGGTTGCTCTACCCGAGCGCTAACCAAAACAGGGGCATTTGTAAGGCAAGATTTGAGATGTTCAAAAGACTTCTGACATTCACCCGTCCAGTGAAAGTCATTCGAGATTTAGTCAAATTGGTAAGTGGTGTAGCAATTCGTGCGAACGATGGTACATGTTTCCTATAAAACCCACACATTCCAAGGAATCGTCTCATTTCCTTCACGGTGGTGGGTGGCTTCATCTTCACTATGGCTTCTACGTTTTTCGGATCCAGCTTACTTCCCTCTGCCGAAATCTGGTGACCCAGGAAGGTCACTTCCTTACATCCAAATTCACATTTACTGAGATTTAATTTCACCCCGCTAAGAGCAAGCAGCTCGAAAAGTTGTTCCAATTGCTCCAATAGAGTAGGGAAGCTGGAGGCCCATAAGATTAAGTCATCTGAATAATTTTTGACCCAACCCTTCTGTAGAAGAGGTGCTAATAAGGTGACTATTTTTCGTGAGAAAATTACGGGGGAATAGTTGAGATAGAAAAGAAGGTGTCTGAATTGATAGAGAGCCACCCCATCACTGAAGGTAGTGAGATCACGACTCTAAACATCTAACAAAATTTGAAAATTCGCCTCTCGCATGTCCAGTGTGACATAATACTGATGTCCGGCTGCTTGTTCTACTATCTCATCTAGCCGTGGAAGTGAGTAGAATCCGCCACAAGGTGTTGTTTATGTGGCGATAATCAAGACACATTCATTTACTACCATTGGGTTTATTAACAAGGACGATAGGTGACAACCAGGCTGCTGTGGACCTTTCAATGATCTCTCTGTCCTCCATGTCCCTCAACATCTCAGTGATAATTTGTTTTGCTTGAATTGGATAGCGATACATAGGACCACGACTGGGCTGAGGGTTTGCGACTTTAATGTGAGCTGGAGGACCCCTGATCAGGCCTAACTCCTCTTGGTCAAGAATAAAAAGAGGGTCATACTCAAGGATCAACTCAGTTAAATCTTCTTGCTGGTCATTAGTGAGTTGTTGCCAATTCTGTTCGCCAATCAAAGCTTTCAGTTTCTGAGAACGTGTTCCATTTTGTTTGATGTGATCGTTCTCTGGGAGAAGATCGTTGTGTATTTTAGTGATGTTAATTTTGTCAGGGATTGGGTTGGCCACTCTCTCGTATAATTCGATAATGGTACCCTTACGAAATACTTCTACCTTTTTGGTGGTGTTAATGAGTGGGAAGTAGATGGTATTTTCCTCATTTACTTGGACGAAATAAGGATGACTATTATGACTAACTATGGGTTGAGGGTAGGTGATAAGATTAGTTGTTGGGTCTTCTATTACAGGTACGGACACGAATTCAGACTGGTAGATTTCTAACTGTAAGGTTGTAAGGAGGTTAATCTGCGAGAAGGTTTGTGCCGGGTTTGAAAGTTCTACTGGATCAATCCTCACTCTCCCTACCTTGTTTTTCTGTCAGTGAATATGATTCACAACATAAGGGCCACCTCCCCAGAGCATAACTCTCTTCACCCCATCCCACATGAGCAGAGCTTGGCTCAACACGTCACATCCCAGGAGTATGTCAGTACTAAGGTAAGAATTTGGTACTACCGGGACCCATTGTTTACGCATCTTCTCGTCACTGACCGCTATTTCAGCTCGCAACATTCCTAATATTCACAGAGGTGCGCCTGTGACTCCTCGTAAGCGCGGCGGGTTTCGACGTGTGTTCAGTTCTCCCCTGATCCGTTTGATTGCAGACTCCTTAATTAAAGTGTAGCTACTACCAGTGTCCACGATAGCTTCTATCATTTTCCCATTTGTTATTACACTGATAGTGGGGGATGTCTGGCCGCCGGCTAGTCATATTTATTGAGACGGTTCACGAGCTACTTTCGGAGAGACACTTTGAGCTGTGGTGCTGTGACTACGTCCAGGGCATCCGCGTTCACCACGCCGACATCCAAGTTTGCGACAATCAAAACAATGCCCAGGAGGGGGTTTCCGCCAACAGTCTCTGAGGTTGTGAGATGTAGTGAGACAATGAGCACAGTATTTATCACTATATGCTTTGGGGGTACTAGGCCGTCCCTTATTTACTTGTGCCAGGTTAGATTTGAGCTCATGGATCAGGCGCTTTAGTTCCTTCACTTCGTCTCTCGGTCCATCTGGACTCGAAATCTTACTTTGTTTCGATGAGGTGGATGGTGATAGCCGGTTTCCTACCTCCCTTTCCTTCGCACTTCTCTCGGAAGGCACCGCATTGACCCAAGATTATTGACTCACTTCCAATAGTTGGCGTTCATTTTCAATTCTGTCAATGAATTTTTTCAACAGGTATTCATCAACTCGATCGGTAGAGAGGTGGCTTGCAGTCCCGACGGACCCAGGTTCGAATCCTCGCTGGGGTAGGGAACAGTTTAAGGATTCGAATTTCGTTAAATCTAGCTTTACTGATCTACCAGAAGACCTGCCGACATGTCGTAAAAATACCCCCGCTAATACCAATACACCAGTCCTGTATGAGACAGCCCTAGCATGTATTCAATATGGACGGTGGGTGTTAGCGCCGAAGTGGTGACATGTAGAGGTGTTGGTATGTAGGAGGGCTGCTGGGCCTTGATAGCAGGCTGTGAAGCCTATGCCCAGAGTCGGACACATAAAAAAAAAAAAAAAAAAATCTAGAAAACCTTCGAGTTTTACCCTTGATGGAAGAGGTAATCCATACCACAATTTTCGCTTGATAGTTCTGTCTCGGCTAGGAAATTTCTCACTGGGAAATTTGTGTTCTATGGCCGCGTGTTGGCAAATAAAGCGGTGTGTAAAGGCTTGAGGTGATTCTATCCAATCATAGCAGGCTGAAGCCAGCTCCTGCCATGCCCAGTCAATATTCACTTCAATAGCAAACTCTTCTCTAAGGAACGCCTTGAATGTTGACCATGAGGTTACTCGATTTTTAGTCTGGTTATTATGAATGAAAATGGGCAATTCCGAGCTCACTTGATTTGTATGCGCATCCCATCATCCTGGCCACACTGCTCTACCGCTACAAAAAACATTTCCAGGCGAGCTGCCGCATCAATACCCTGTAGTTGGCCAAGTTCTAGAGTTGGAATATCACGAGGCCTTGTGAGGTTCCCTTTTCCTGACATTGTTAGAGATCGGTCCGGAGACTGAGGACAGACTGATCTTGAGAGGAATGGCTGCGACTCAAGTTGGTCAAGCTCATGAACTAACTGAGTCAGTCTAGGAGAATTCCTCCTCCTTAAATCAAGTTTCTGCATCTCGTCAACTCTTGGTGTTACGAAAAGAATAACTCTTACTTCTATATGTTACCTATTCTTCTAGGCCAGATATCCTTTTATCACTGCCAACAGTTTATCTTTTACTTTATTCCTTGCCTCACCTGACCAGTGAACTCCATCTGTTAGTGTTCCCGCATAATATGCTGTATTGAACTGGATCATCTTACACTTTGCCTTACGTTTTAGTTTCTGATTGATGGCATTTTGGAATGTTCGGTAACCCTCAGTAGAGATTGGGGTGTTTCCCTGGTAAATACAGGGTTCCACTGGACAAATACGGACTACTGCCTCACAATTCCTCTCTATGACTCCTGCAATCTGTTTGATATCATGAGGTATTTGGCCTGGAGTCATATGCCAACTTATGTCATTGCTTCCTGTCCAGAGTATGCACAGATTGTGTTTCCATTCTAATACTCCATTTACTCGATCGTCAGAGAAAAAAGTTCTTGCCTTGGCACCAGGGGCCCGATATACTTTCAGTTCCACGCCTGAATTAATATCCAGTGACTGAGGTATTTGACTGTGACCTACTAGGGACACTTTAAAGATACTGTTCATTTACTAGTAACTGTGGGAATATACCAATCAATCTTCACTCTTATTATTGATGGAGAATTCTGATTATCCTGTAGGAGTTCGCGACTTATAAGACTAGGTGGGCCTCTAGTGCACCAATACCGGATTTCTGTCTAAATCCCACCGCTGCCACCAGTGTGGTAACAAAAATTTTATATTCCCTGTTAATGACGGAAATTAAGAGAAATCCAACTGTTTTTGTGTCACCAATGTAGAGCTCCCAATTGATTAATGAAAATAAGAAGCGATACCAACGTTATGAATCAGAGTTACGAGAGTAGGCTGCCACCACCCAGTGAATGCCGGGAAAGAATTACTTGCTCTAGAGTAAGTTGAAGAGCACTGGGGCCTTGCAAATAAATGACTAGGGTAGCGTGAGTTATATAGAGTGCGTGAATCGTAAGATAGCAATACACCTTGCGGGCCACTCAATCTCACAAGTAAACTTCCCAGAGGATAATACTTTCAAACACAATGAAAGCTTAACCTAAAAATTTACTAAGTATGAACATACAGATATAAGGAACTAGGTATTGATCATATTAACCATAGATTACTTACGGGATATGAATTACTAGTAACTATAAGAACATTACTCTTTCACACTGATATTATCTCAGGGCAGATCAGATATACAAAAAAAAGTTCAGTGAATGCAACAGTACTACACCTCCGCTGAACAAATTCTCGGATTGATTCTAACATACTATTATGAAAAGAGTTCCTCACAGTTGGATTTAAGCACGATTTATATTCACATGCACATATATTACATAGATTTCACCTCTAAACCTACCATTTACAAGTTAACACTATCTCCAGTGTATCTAACCATCTCATATACCAAATAAATATATTCACAATGACCTCTTAATATGAAACCAGTACTCCAATAGCCTCGTATGGGCTCCTTGGTTAATGACCTTGGAAATATCACATAGCAGAGTATGTCCTTGGGACCGAGTTCCTTCCCACAATTCTCACTTCGAGTCTCACAAACAACTCACCCAATGATAATACAGGAATTACGTGAGTTATCGAATCGACACTCAAGATCCTGAATGTAATTTACAACAACTTCCTGTTTGTTACCCCTCTCTTGATGGTGGAAGGAATGTCCTGGAGTAGCTATTTAAGGCCTTTAATTGTGGAGCACAAAGATAAGATGTTGCCTGTCTAGAAGTTAGCCCTCAACTAACTGTTACATATGTTTCGAGTTGGCTGGTCAAGCCTGGGAATGGCTGATGACGTCTGCAGTTCTAGGATACAGTGGGGGCACACAGTGGGGGCATATATACATATACATAACAGGCATAATACATACATACTGTATAAGGGGAATGGTACAATACTCCCCCTGGTGGTTGAGATGGTGTCTCCTGACACTAGAGAGGAGTTATATGGGGTGGTTCATATGACTAAAAGAGGCGGGAGATTTGTAGAAGTACAGAGTATGATACAGGGGAAGGAGGGAGGGATTATGATACAGGGGACGGTAAGGAGTAAGTATGATACAGGGGTCGGAGGGAGGACATGCCCATGTCAAGGGGATGTAAACTAGGGATATACATTGTTACAAGGGGAGGTCACGTGGTGGTGGTGTCAGAGGCAGGCAGGCGTGGTGGATGAGACTGGTTGTGAATACATCTTGTAGTAGGTATGTAGGATGAGTCTTGGAAGAGGTGGAGGGTCTCGCTGGGCTTGAGTCAATACGTGAATAGGAGGGTTGATTGGTGCGGTGGGTGGTTAATCCGGACCAGATGGGAGGCACTGAGGGGTGGACAAATGTCTCCACAGGCAGGTGCAAAGCTGGTGGGTGGCAGATGTGGCAGATGGAGAGGGGGACGTCGGGGGAATAGCTGATGATGGAGAGGGCCACCGGGAGATGAACAGGTGTTGGAACAGGTAAGACAGGTGCGGAGGGCGGAGGGCGGCGGCGGCGACAGTTGTGGCCTGTGTGGGGTTGTGGTCAGTGTAGAGAACAGCACTGGTGAGGGAAATTGGACACCTGTAGATGCAGAGCCGGTATTAGCCGATATTACGCCATGAGAGAGGGCGAGGCTGTGAGAGGCCGAGCGGCAATGTGTTTTTGGCACTAAAACACTTTAGGAGACGGTCAGAAACGACGGTCCGAGACACCGCTGCTACCAAATGTTTGTTACCCCTCTCTTGATGGTGGAAGGAAAGTCCTGGAGTAGCTATTTAAGGCCTTTAATTGTGGAGCACAGAGATAAGATGTTGCCTGTCTAGAAGTTAGCCCTCGACTGACTGTTACATATGTTTCGAATTGGCTGGTAAAGCCTGGGAATGGCTGATGACATCTCCAGTTCTAGGATACAGTGGAGACACACAGTGGGGGCATATACACATATACATAACGGGCATATACATATAAGGGGAATGGTACATTCCTAGATCAGTGGAAATCAGTCAAACTGGCTTATAACTTGTTCCCAATATTCCTAAAGGTGTATTTAAAATTACTGTATTACTGTGGACCAATGATTCTTATCGAGTTTAGTGAATCTGAGAGGGGGGGGGAGAATTTCTAGTGTAACAGGCACCACGAGAAGAACCATGCAGTTACTTCTGTCGTCAGGCAGACGGTTACGATGGAAACTACGGCAATCTGTAAAGTTCGAGGAGTAGCAGTGGAGTGACCATGAAAGAAAGTTAGGATAAACATTAACAGTCAACCTATTAATATATGGAGTGTATTAACATTATAAGAACTAGGGAAAAGGGGGGAAGTATTCAGAAAATGTGGACACACACCTGTAAACTTCGAGGAGCAGCAGTGGAGTGACGGCGTCGAGACCGCTTGCGTCCCACCCTCCCAGATTGTCCTACCATTGAAACTGACTTCGACAAATTCCTCTGCAAGATTACTGTCTACACCATCTAACAAGGGGTATGAAATAAGGTGTTTACACTCGACATACATAGATGAACTGACTTACGACGTTTAAAATTTTTCGGTAATCGTAATGGGACTGACAATTATCCCGAAGCCCAAACCAACGGGTATTGAAACTAATTATATCCATGTGGCAATACGTTTCTAGTCACGGGTGTAACGCAGATTTTATTTGTGATTGCAAATTTCTATTATCGGCAATTAGGATTTAACTAAGCTTCAGTTCACTACTATATAGTACAAAAAGATGATAACACCAGACCTGACTTACAAATTATGAATTCAAAGTATGAATACAAACTTTCGCGATTATTAAACTAGTGCTAAACATTTGCCTCTTTCTACACCGTGAGAAAGCAATGGCATAGTGCTTCTCAACTCACATAATCGCTCTATACAGTTCCTCTGTTACTAGTATATCACTTTCTGTCATAAATATTAACAAGGAACAAGCCTAAATATGAGTTTTTTTTTTAATGCAAGGAAGAAGGAACCAAAGGCCAGGGCCCGCATACTGTTCCTTCCAAGAAAAAGTAAAAACAATACCAAAGAGAGCCAAATTCAAGATCCATTCATTTCGAGATGCCTGGACACACTGCGTTTGAAAGATTGGAGATCATAGGAAGTAGGGAATACAGACAGAGGGAGACAGTTCCAGAGTTGACCAGTTGCATAAATGAAGGACTGGGAGTAACGGTTAACCCTTGCATTAGAGAGTTGGACAGAAAAGGGATGAGAGTTTGTTGCTAGACGGGTACTACGTGCCCGTCGTAGAGGTGGAGGGATGCAAGCAGACAGTTCAGAGGAACAGTGACCATTGAAGTAGCGATAGAAGAGAGATAAAGAAGCAACAGTGCGGCGAAGAGACAAAGGTTGAAGGGAATCAGTAAGAGGAGGAGAGTTAATGAGACAAAAAACCTTTGACTCCACCCTATCCACTGCAGATGAATTAATCAGGGGTTCAGGGCTACACTTACATCACACTTATGTTAACTTATACTACTCTTATATTAACTTATATTTCACTTATACTAACTTAAGTATACTTAAATTATCCTTAAAATTATGGCACTACACCGCCACTCAGGCACTGATTCCCTCCCTCACTCATACCGGGCAATGGCCACCAGCCGGGCACGGGGAGAGACGGCCTCCTGCCACTCTCGAGACAAACCCTCACAGAAAGAGGGAAAGGCGACAGCCTCCAGCCACACCCACGGATCGGTGATGGCCTCCTGCCGTGCCCCCAGCCTCAGTTCCCACCCCCCGGCAATGGCCTCCTCCCGTGTTAGTAGGGAGACGATGGCCATCCACCGCGTTCTCTCTACAGCCAAACTGGGAAGAAAGACATCAGAGGAGATGGCCACCAGCTGCTGCACTCGCCATGCCCTAGGAGACCTAGTGACAGCCTCCTGCCACGCCAGGGAGGGAATGACTATGCACCGCCCCTCGCCCCCTACCCCAGTGCCTTCACCCCCTTGAGGATTTCCTCTGCTCCCCCAGCTCCGGTTGTGGATACATGAGTTTCCTCCCTTCTTCCCTACAGCAGAACATTGGACCAGAGAAGCAGCTTGAGCAGTCTTGGAGAGGCCCCCTGAGACCTGGGGTCCACGCCCTTCAGCCAGGCCAGGTCCCCGGCAGACATCGACCCTGATGACCTCTTCGACGACAGGATGCCGCAGCATAGAGAGGCCCTGCCGAGACAAGGCCGCAGGACCCAGACCCGCCGAGACGTCCCAAGAACCCCGGGGCGTGACCTCTCCCTCCCAGTCCGATGATGCCCTGCCCAGCAGAGTTGGCACCGACATTTGCGTCTGCTCTCCCTGTTCGGACCGAGCCTTTAGGCCCCCCTCCCTTGGGCCCCCAGAGACGGGCGCCCGCAACACACCACCCATCAGACCATCTCGGATGACCCAGCCCCACAAGGCCTCCTGAAGAAGGCCTCCCCTACGATCCAGCAGTGACAAGCCTCCTGACAGAGGCCCCTCCACGACCCAGTAGTAGCCGGCCTCCCAGTATGTGCAGCACCCCAGATGACCCGGTAGCCGCCCGGCCTCCTGATGAAGGACCCCGGTCGCCCTCCCAGCCGCTGATCCCTCTTTTGACGAAGGTCGCTGCCTGGGGCTGCCCCCTGTACCCTGGCCATTCGGAAGAATCCCGGCTACCGAACCCACCTCAGAGTCCTCCAGCCCTGTCCATTGTACCAATCTATTTCTTGTACTAGTGTGCCACTGTTCCTATTGCTCTTATGTATGAAATTAATTAAGGTAATATACGTGCAAGGTTTGTTTTTATGTCCTGTTCCTTTTAGTTGCCTCATATACCCAGCCCGGTCTAGAAAGGGTACCCCGCTCTAAGCACCGTGTCTAAGGAGTGAGAAGTCGATCCTACAACACGCTACATAACAATTATCTGGTTCACTACTGGGACTTCTGTAAACATAGCCTACTAACAATTCATCTGTTCCCTGTAGTTTTATTTTAATCCACACAGATTCCTGGTAGTTTGTTGTCAGTTTGATCGCTCTAGCCTTGACACATGATCTAACATATATTGCTATACTCCTTCCTTCATCACTCTCGATATTAGAATCCATGTCATATCTGCTCAAGCTGACTTCACTCACTGTTAAATTATATCTCTCATTTTTTGGTTTCACTTCATTAACCCACCCAGTCCCGACCGCTTTTTTACCCAATACACCCTCAGAACCCGACCGATTTTCCACTTGTCTTTTTTTGGCTCAAACCTCCGCTTTTGGTGAGAAACATCGAAAATTCATAAAAGAAATTGCCCTCCTGAGCTTATAAATGTTGCTACAGGTGACAGTCAGCCTTACCTTTCGTTCTCTCTCAGGGTATCTGGCTTCAAAGAAAACGAACTATGGAAGGGTTAACTAATTCAAGCCACTTGAATAACATATTCATTTATTTATTTGGTACTAATTTATGTGTAGTACAAGACTCTTTTGGTTTTCACACAATAATATAAGTATTGTTCTTGTTCACTCACCTAAAACACCAACATATGGCACCTTCTTTTACATTCCCACCTCATCATTTCTGTTTGTTTATTTCTTTCTTTGTCCTCCACCTCAGGAATCCCTTTCACCTTGAATTTCGTCATTGGAGAGACCGTGGCGCAACATGTCTTTACCGCCCAGGTGAATTGCCGAGTGAGGGAGGGAGGATGGTAAGGTGAGGCCAAGCAGTATCCCCACTTGATAGTGGGTAGAAGAAGGTCTCCCACATATACCTACCAAAAATCACCCATGAATCTTAAAAAGTGTGCAAACGACGGGCCTTGCAATTGACTGACATACAATGCACACCGGTGGGTCTGAGTGTGAAAAAGTGGTGACGTGCATCGTACGTCGTGGGGGGGAGGACTGGGCGGGTTAATTAAAATCTCGTCTGGTGTATTCTGTGATTGGGATAATCTTGTTCTTAGCTCAGACATTTTGTTTGATAAAATGTCTGCATTTGTATACCAGCAATTTAGTGAGTTATCCAAATTTTCATCACTCTTCTTTTCCCAAGTGGCCCCCCACTAGATATATGAAGTTTCCCATTTGGTCGTTCTCTTCTCTCCTTTTGGCTTCTTCTATCATTTCTCTCTGTTTCTCCTTTTGGGCTTTAGTCATGTCGTGCTGCAGTTTCACATCCTTATATTCCTCTTGGCCTTTGAGTTTCCTTGTCCTCCTCAACACAAGGTGCTTGTTCCCCTTTGAATCAAAGCCCACCAGTGGTGGCCTAGGTCTGGTGGCATTCTCCTTTATGCCACCCAACCTGATCACTTTGTTAACACTAAGGTTGTTCACGTCTATTTCCATGGCATCTCCAAACAGCTTCTTAAAGAATTCCAAGTCATCCTCTTCTCTTTTCACTCCCTCCTTGGATTTGCTTTCAGGCACCCCGTAGATCACCAAGTTATTCTTTCTTCTTTCTTCATCCCTAATTTCCTCTAATTTTTTCTCAATCAGTCCAAGTTTCTCTGAGTGTGTATCTTTCTTTTCCTCTTAGATAATTAACTTCTGACTCCACATTCTGGTATGCTTCTATCTTTCCTTTCAGTTCTTCAGTCTCTTGATCCTTCTCTTTCTGTGGTTGGTTCAGCTTAGTCCTACTCTCGGTGCATGGATCTCATCTTCTTCACTTTTAACCTGCCCAGTTTGCACATCAATCAGTTTCATATCCAGTCTACCCAGCCTTTCTTCTATTTGCTGCTTGTATACGGTTTCTCTTTCTGCATTTTTTTTTTTCAACTCTAATACCTCATGTTCAATAATGACCTATTCATCAACTCCGCTTGCCATATCTCTAAGTTCTTGAAGTTGTTGAAAAGTTTACCACACTCTCTCTCTTACAAAAACTACGTTTCCAGTGGAAATGATTGCCTCCCTCTTCCTCCACCATAAATTTATATACAACACTAGGAATCTCTTCACATTCACTGTGATACCACAATACATATTTCGCACTCCATAGCTGCGTCTTTGTCCTTCACTAATTTGCTCCACTTGCCACATTTTGACATAACTTTCAGTGTTTCTCTCCCTCCTTGATCACTCAAACTCTGCTCACAAACGCCACCTCTGTCTCTGTCGGGTGCAGATTTGTTTACCTTTCCTGGCGTTGTACTCGCAGACGCCATGTTTCCAGAATCAGTGTCCCTACTCACTCAATATAGGGGAATTTTCGATCACAGTAGGTACTATTCACTTAAGATGGTTACTTTCTGGTATACCACAATACATATTTCACACTCCATAGCTGCCTCTGTCCTTCACTAATTTGCTGCACTTGCCACATTTTGACATAACTTTCGGTGTTTCTCTCCCTCCTTAATCACTCAAACTCTGGTCACAAACGCTACCTCTGTCTCTGTCGGGTGCGGATTTGTTTACCTTTCCTAGCCTTGTACTCTCAGACGCCATGTTTCCAAGAATCAGTGTCACTACTCACTCAATATGGGGGAATTTTCGATCACAGTAGGTACTATTCACTTAAGATGGTTACTTTTAGTTTACTAGAACTTCCCTGGTAGTCAGTGTTATGCTACGTATTTGTGGGCCGGTTTCTCGTCCCTCAAACACGCAGGCTACAGCGGGTCCCTATTCTAGACCGGGTCGGCAATTCTTAGGGAAATGACTGGACACAAAAACCAGGCAGTAACTGTTACACACATGTATTACAAAGATCCTTCCAGAAACAATAGTACATCAATTAACATACATCAGATGCTGGACTTGCTGGGGATGTTTTTTTTTTTCTTTTTTTTTTTTTTTTAAGATTCGCCACACTGGTGTGGCACGGGCTCGGGATGGAGAGCCCGTCAGAGGGTGGCAGTAAGTAAACAAGGGGGCGTCCTCTGCATGGCGACAGAGGACGCTGGCGTGGGGGGGGGGGCAGAGCCCATCCCCCCATAATAACAAGGGGGCGTGGGGGGGGGCACAGCCCATCCCCCGGACAAATATACACCAGTGCAGTGGCTGGAGGATAACTCCAGCCACGGCTGGGGATGGGTTAACACAAGGTTTATCCCCCCATAATAACAAGGGGGCGTGGGGGGGGCACAGCCCATCCCCCGGACAAATATACACCAGTGCAGTGGCTGGAGGATAACTCCAGCCACGGCTGGGGATGGGTTAACACAAGGTTTTACTTGACTGGAAGTTACTGGGGAAATTATGGTAGTATTCACCCAGCACTTATTGCATTTAGATTACACTTACAATTCAAGACACAGGAAAGCACTTGCTACAATTTCCCTTGTGAGTATAGCACTGGACGGCACTGATACACTGGTACAATTTACGTTAACACCTGGTGTCGATAGACACTCACCTGGTCGACCGTCTACCTCGACTGGAGTCTGTCGCGTTACGATACACTGTGAGGGGAGACTGAGGTATTTCCGTAGTGTTTCACTTGCACGCCTCTACACTGGGGAGGGGGGGGGAGTAGTTACATGAACAAGGGAATGGCACGATTAATATGGTGTTGTTGTTCTGTTGGTCACTGGCGTTTCTAGTGTGCTGGTTCACTGGGGAGGGGTAAGTTATAATGGACAAAGGGAATGGCACAATCTATATGAAATTATGGTTCCGTGGGCCACTGGAATATATCATTCACTGAGGGGGTTTCACGGGACTCCACTCGAGGTATATGCTAAACCAGGAGGACAAATGTGCTCATCAAATCTTACACTCGGGGTTCCTGGTCGATTTATCACTGACGTGCTATAAGTAATCACTAACGTGCACGTACATTCTGGGTTTAAAACAACACATACTATGTAGGTCCTCTTGATACACTTTCACTGAGGTAGGTTCCTCTGTCTGGAGGAATGACAGAATAGCACACCCTGGTTGAGGCCCAACACGTAGACAGGGGGCTAGGGGCTCGGCCCGAAGAGAGCCAGGAGACGGGCCTGATGTCTAGTCCGGGAGGGACTCGGAGTGGTCTCACCAGCAGGTAAGTCGCGCCCTGGCGTTCGGGGAAACTCCCGGGGTGACTGGGGACCCAGGGCACAGGAACACGGGGTAGCTGGACTGTGGCAACGACTGGAGGGCGGCGTTGCAGTCAGGATCGCCGCACAGAAACCTCGGGCTGGGGGAGTGGTGGACCAGTATGGTCATTGGCTGCCACATCTGCTAGGACTCCACCTCTGCTGCTGCTCACACAGTTGGAGTCACAGGGAACCAAGACCTTGGGTGAGGCCTTGCCACGGCTCGGGAGACTGGTCCTCTCGGGGTACGGAATCTCCTGTGGAAGAGAAGCGGACGATGGCCGGCTCAAACTCCGGCCTGACGTGACTAGTGGCCAACGTCGTAGCGGCACAGGAGACTGCAGCTTCGGGGCGGCTAATGGCCTGCTCTGCCTCTGGCTGGACATGACTAGAGGCCGTCATGGTAGCTCTGGTGCAGCTAGGGACCTATACCATGGAGCGAAGAGGACTAGCATCAAAGGGACGGACAATGGCCGATCCTGCTTCAAACCCAGCATGGCTTGTAGCCGATACTGCGGCGTTGCTCTGGGGGGCACAACTACAGGAAGCGGATGGCTGTTGGCCTGTCCTGCCTGACCAACACAACTTATGGCCTGTGTCGCAGCCCTGTAGCAGGGATGCAACTGGGGAACGGACTGAGGCCGGTTCTTCCCCATACCTGGTATGACAATGGCCAATACCGCGGTGTTGTGTGGAGTTGTAAACTCCACCCCTTACCTGGCGAGTGAATTTCTGGCCGGAGACTAGGTGGCGACGACTGCTACCTTCCCGGGGCGTCGGTTGGGAGTAAGGAGGGCGCCGGGGAAAGGTACAGGTGTGCTGTTCCTGTTTGAAGCGACTCGGTGTTAGCGGCGGGCCTCCGGAAGTACTTGGAGGGTTGGGGGTGCTGGCTCCGGCCGTCACGTCATCTGCGGCTCCTGTCTGTATTTCAGTTGGTATATCCATATGTCCTTATAAACCAACAAATTCTAATAAACTGCAGAGCCTTGTACGCACGTCAACACCCCATTCGCTCAAACACATGCTCCTCTCAATTCTCAAAAATCCTCGCTCCATCCCCCACCCTCTTCCACAATGACTAAATGCTTCGGGCGCTACAGGTGATGGCAAAGCTCAGCGAACCAAGAATACATTCCTTACTTGCCATGACAAGACTGGTGTGGTAATGGTTTACTTATTATTACTGGTTTTAAGTTTTTAAGTTTGATAGGGTTTTGGTTGAATTTAAGGGTTGTTGTTCTTCTTGATAGCCGTAACTGGTTTCCATCGGGATACTAACTAGGCTTACCTTTCTGTGTGGATGAGGGCCAAATATGTGTAAAATAAATAAAACTTCCCTAACAGCCGACAACACTCACTCGCAAATAAGCGAGCTCTCTTCACCTTAAGACTCCATAAATTCCTTCTTGGTGGATAACAAGGGAGTCGAATAAGTCGCATAGAAGCTCCATGAGTGATACTGCACCCAAATGCTCCACAATCAAACGTCAAGCCATTAATCAGGGCAAAAAAGAACCAGTAAAAGAGCACAACACCACCCATTTTGCAGCTACCAACAGTTTGGTTTGTCAACATTATAAGTCGGCGATTAGCTCGTTTACATGCACCTTGAAGTAAAAGCCATACGCAGAGATGAAGAATAAAACGAAAATCTACAGTAGCTCAAATTAACAATATATATGAAATGCACACTACCGAAGTTCCCCACCTGGATGCATCACCCACCCTAGGAAGAGATAACCAAGGTGCAGAAACAGTGCGTGCGGGCTCAGTGAGAGACGGGCTCACCTGTACCCTGCCCGTATGCCCCTCTCGCACTCAGGTGACTCACCACCGAGTTGTCAATCATGGCGCATTACATCTCTGTCAGACCAAGTCTCGCCGGGTTCGGGGTGGGGCTATTTCACTAGCCCCATGCAGCCAGCAGGAGCCAGCCACAAGCCGCTCAGCAGCTGATTCCCTCCCTCAAACCATACCAGGTGACGGCCTCAAGCTGCACACAGGGAGGAGACGGCCACAAGCCGCTCCTCGATCTAACCCTAGAAAAAGGGGAACAGGTGATGGCCACAAGCCGCAACTAGGAGACGGCTACAAGCCTCTCCCAATAAAACCTCCAAAAGAAGGGGAACAGGTGACAGCCACAAGCCGCACCCCCAGAATAGCGACGGCCACAAGCCACACCCCCGGAGTAGCGATGGCCACAAGCCGTGCCTCCGTCAGGAGGGACCCCTCACTGGTGACGGCCACAAGCCGCATCCCCATGGGCCCTCCGGGAAGTGGAACACCGGTGATGGCCACAAGCCACATCTGCACCCCTGTGACGGCCACAAGCCGCACTCGGGGTGTAGTCTTTGTGGGGCACAGCGCCCTTGAGCAAGTGACGGCCACAAGCCGCATTCTGCGCACCGGTAGCCAGGGGCGCGAGCCCTCAGTAACGGCCACGAGCTGCACAGGGAAGGAGACGGCCACGAGACGCACAGGGGAGGAGTTGGCCACAAGCCGCTCCGCCAATTGTGCCCTAGGGGACTCGGCGACAGCCACAAGCCGCGCCAGGGAGGGAACGCCTATGTGCCACCCCTCACCCCCTTTCCCAGTGCCTTCCCCACCTGAAGATTTCCTGGGTCTGCTGGAGACCACCTGTAGCAGCTCGGATATCCTTCCCCCTTCTCCTAACAGGGACACCCTCTGGCTAGACCAACAGCTGGAGGAGACCTGGCAAGGCCCTCTGATACCTGCAGTCCTAGCCCTCTGGCTCGCCCCTCAGCAGTCCCAACCCCTTGCCGGGCTCCTCATCGTTGAGCTGCCACAGTCCACTCCTGACGGAGGCTCAAGAGAGACCACAGCCCCCGGACCAGCCGAGACGTCCCCAGGACACAAGGGTGTGACCTCCTAAGCCCCACCCGTCGACCTCATGCCCAGCAGAGTGGGCGCAAACAAGCACACCTGGTCTCCTTGTTCAGGCCCAGCCCCTAGGCCCGACTCCCCAGGCCTCTCAGGAAGGGCGCCCACATCATGCCACCCTCAGACCACTCTCGGACAAGACGACCATGGCCTGGCCTCCTGACGAGGCCCCAGACGATCACCAGCAGCCCAGCCTCCTGACGAAGGCCCCTCCGGACGCCCCAATGACCAGTGGCCTCCTGACGTAGGCCACCATTCTGGGCCCTCCACTACTGCCGGACCTCACTCTACAGCAAGCCCCAGCCACAGGTACCTGTCACAGAGTCCTCCGGCACTGTTTTACTTGTGTATAGTACTTTCTTGTTAAGTGTGCCACTGTTGTATTTGACTCAGGTTGTAATGTAAGGTAATATACGTGTAAGGTTTGTTGTCCTGAGTTTTTGTGCTCTGTTCCCCTTAGTTGCCTTAAGAAACCCAACCCGGTCTAGAAAGAGGACCCCGCTCTGGGCTCCGTGTCTAAGGAATGAGAAGTAGTACCCTTTCACATGCAGCATAACAATATACTACAGTTATAGTCACAGCATTTATCACAGCAGGTGATGAGATGTATCTTTAGACGAATCTGCAGTCAGCCAGCACCAGGGCTATGAGGTGTTTGAACGAAAATGGGCTTGTCGGCTGACCAGTGAACGAGCAGCTAAAAATATTGGCTGTCCAGCAATGACTGCTGTCCAGTCCAGTGTGGAGAGGCCATCACATGAGTAGCACCGCGTAATTTGTGTTTTCACTGCCAGGGTGGCGCTGGTGCAGTGGCAGCCATGTTACACCACGCCTGATATCTGCATTTCTTGGGCTGAGCTGCTTGGTGGGCTTTTGAAAGCAGCCGATGATTCCGGAAAATATAGTGTCATGGTGCACTGTGCAGCTTACGGATGCAAAAATGGGCACAGGAATTCATCGAAGAGAGATGGCATTACACTTCACAAGTAAGAAATATATCTTATTGCTAATTCTATAAGATTACTGACCCCTAGGGAGGGGTGGGAAGATTCTTCCCTAGTATCCCTGCATGAATGAGGTGATTAAAAGGGGCCCATTTATCTCTAGTCTTTCTCGCCATGTCCTCTTCTCTTGTGTTCACCCTCTCCTCTAGATATTTCCATGTTTCTTCCGGCCTTTATCAGTTTGGACATTCGGGTTCATGGCATGGATAGTCTAGGGACTTCCCACACCAGTTCAACACCATTACTTCAGCATCACTTTCATTTCAATGATAATTAAATGTATGCCATCAAAACACTCCACCTGGTCACGACAACTACCCTAGAAGGAGACAACCGGGGGGTGAATGCAGTGAGAGTAGGCTCAGCGTGAGAAGGGCCAACCTATACCTATCCCCTATGCCCCTCTCGAGCTCAGGTGCCTCACCACCGAGGTATCAGTCACGGCATACAATACCTCAGCTGGACTAGCTCTCGCCAGGTTCATGGTGGGGCCAGATAGCCAGCAAGAGATGGCCACCATCCGCTCATTAGCTGCTTCCCTCTCTCCCTCACTCACACCGGGCAACGGCCACCAGCTGTGCATAGAGAGAGACGGCCACCAGCCGCTCTCACAACAACCCTCCAGGGAAGAGGGATTGCTGACGACCAACAGCCGCACCCCTGGACAAGCGACGGCCACCAGCTGTGCCTCCAGCAGCAGACTCCCAACATTGACGAAGGCCACTAGCCACACCTGCAAGGAGGCAACGGCCACTAGCTGCACCCTCCCTGCAACACACCCGGAAAGAAGGACACCGATGATGACCATCAGCCGCATCTCGGTGACGGCCATTAGCCGCACCTGCACCCACGTAACGGCCACTAGCCACACCTGCACCCTCATGATGGCCACCAGCCCCATTCGGGGTGTAGTCCTCCCAGGGCACGGCTCCCAGGTGATGGCCACTAGCTGCACCCATGGGCAGGCGACGGCCACCAGCCGCATTACACCCACAGCCAGCCAGGGGCACGGACCCTCAGTGACAGCCTCCTGCCGCACAAGGGAGGAGACGGCCACTAGCTGCTCTGTCTTCCGCGCCCTAGGGGACCTAGAGACGGCCACCAACCGCACCGGAGAGGGAACGGCTATGTGCCACCCCTTGCCCCCTACCCCAGTGCCTTCCTCTCCTGAGGATTTCCCCTGTTCACCCAACTTTGGTTGTGGCTGCTCAGGTATCCTTGCCCTTTCCCTGCACAGGAATACTCTACCGGAGGAGCAGATTGGGAGAGCCCCCCTGAAACCCGGGGTCCACGCCCTACAACCAGGCCTCCGGCAGACCTCGACCCTGACGGACTCTTCAAAGATGGGACGCCACAGTACACTCCTGATGGAGGCCCAGCCGAGGAGAGACCGCAGTCCCTGGTCCTGCCAAGATGTCCCCAAGGCCCCGGGGTGTCACCTCTCCTTCCCAGCCCAATGACACCCCGCCCGGCAGAGTGGGCACCGACAGGTGCATCTTCTCTCCCTGTTCGGGCCCAGCCCTTAGGCCCCCAACCCTCGGGCCCCCTAGAGACGGGCGTCCCTACCACGCCGCCCCTCAGACCCTCCCAGACGATCCAGCAATACCAGGCCTCCTGATGAAGGCCCCCAGACGACCCAGCAGTGACCGGCCTCGTGACGAGCCCCCAGATACTTCAGCTGCAGCCGGCCTCCTGACGAGGCCCCTAGATGACCCAGTAGCTGTCCGGCCTCCCGACGACGACTCCAGACGCCCTCATGGCAGCCAGTTCCACTCCGACGAAGGCCGCCACCCTGGGTCACCTTCCTGCAACTGGGCCTTCCCCAGAAGCAACATCAGCTACATTACCTGCCCCAAAATCCTCCAGCCCTGGCCATTGTACTATTTCTGTGTAAAGTGTGCCACTGTCAGTATTGTGTCATTGTAAGAATTAAGGTAATACACGTGTTGCTGAGTTGTTTTATGCCCTGTTCCTCTTAGTTGTCCTAAGTATACCCGGCCCGGTCTAGAAAGAGGACCCCGCTCTAAGTGCCGTGTTTAAGGAACAACAAGTCGGTCTTAAAACACGCCGCACATTAGATAATACCACACAATCTATTCACTTTCTGCCATCACCTTTCTCTGTCTTAGTGCCATAAAGAGTAAGTTCTGCACTGCAGCAACCTATGGCGTTGTTTTATACTTATTGGTTAAATGTGCCCCATATAATTCGTTGAACTAGGCAGAAAAAAAAAATTGTAATCCATATATAGCCTCTCCATACTATACAGCCACTCAGTGGTCCAGTCTCTCCTTCCGTATGGTCTCTGTGCCCTAGGGTAGGAAAGGAGGTCCAGATGATGATTAATAAAGCCCACTATGTAAGAAGTCCGGAAGTACTGCGTGACTGTCGTTATCTTTTGTTGTATTTGCACTCTGTGCCTTTTACAACAATAAACATTTTAATCCAATTCCCTTTTCCTGGATCCTGCCCACCTCCCTGAAGTGAGAAAACAGTTCATGTATTTCATACATAGAAAGTCGTGATGAGGGATTGGGATGATGCGATGCAATGTGATGGTGATCGAGGGATAGCCTTTACAACGGCCCCTCTTTTCTTAATATTCTTCTTGGTTGTTGAGCTCCTTTATTTTCTTATGTCTTTTTATCCAACAGTCATTTAGATATTTCTTTATTGCCTTTAATTTGTTTTCTTGAAACAGGATCTGTCCGATAATATGTTCTTTATTTTTAATATATGGTTGTTGTAATTCATATATCTTTCTCCTTTTTTCAGTGTATTCCTCGCAGTCTAATATAAAATGTTCTAGATGTTCTCTATCTTTCCCACACATCACACATTTGGCTTCGCTATCACTTCTGTTGAATCCTTTCCTTTCTCCCAAATCCAATGTATCTGTTCTACATTTAAACAGTGTTACAGAAGCAGGTGTGTTATCGTATATTTCTTCATTTCCTCCTATCTCCCTTTTCCATTTCTTGTAAATTCTCATTGTTCTCTTATTTTCCATTTCACTTCTCCACTTCTTTGCATCCATTTCATATATATTTTCTATTAACTCCTTCTCTGAAACTGTCTTCAGCCTTTCCATACTAAATTTTAATTCTTCTAGGCCATTATTGCATTCTTTCAACCACTTACTTGTTTTCATTTCCTTTAACCCTTCAACAGTTTCATAGAGTAATCTGTTATTTCCCTCTTTTATGATATTTTGCAAATACAGTAGCTTAGACCTTATTACTTTTGTCTCCATTAAAGAGGCTCCAACTTCTCCTCTAAGCCCACTAATTGGAGCATGTTTTGCTGCACCTAGTATTACTCGATATGCTGAATTTTCTATAACTTGAAGCTTTTCTATATCTTTCTTTTTATAATCCATCACACTTGCTCCATACATTATAGATGGTAATGCTACACTTTTCCAATAAACTTTTCCAATCATGAGCTTATTACAACTTCTTGATATTACTGAATATGTTAAATTTGCTAATTTTGATGCCTTCTTAAACATGTTTTCTTTATGCTTTTCAAAACAATTTTCCTTATTTATTATATCAATACTCAAATATTTTATGGAATCTACTACCTATATTCCTTCAATTTCCATTGGCTGATCTTTCATATTAATGATAATAAATTTGCATTCTTGTTTATTTATTTCCAATCCACAACTTTTGCTAATGTTCATTAACCTCCTTATATTTGCCTTGGCTTCTATCACTGATTGTGAGAATTGCAGACCATCATCTGCGAAGAATATAGTATTTATATCAAATTTTTCGTCTCTATATCTCAATCCCAATTTTTCCATTTCCTGTATAATTCTGTAGGTCAATAATTTAAAGAGAGTTGTTGATCCTGTACAGCCTTGCCGGATACCACTAGTAATTTCTATGTCTTTTTCCGCCTCCGGGATTAAACACAGTTTAGTTTTATCATCCTTATAAATTTCAGCTATAACATCTATCATCTTTTTGTGACATTTTATTTCTTTCAACACGTTTATAATTCTTCCCTTTTTACTGAGTCATATGCTTTGCTAAAATCAATTGCAGCAACAAACAGTGGACTCTTTTTCTTATAACTCATATCTATACAGTATTTTAAAATCAGAATATTATCCTCTATTCTTCTTCCTTCTGTAAACCCAGCCTGCATTTCATTATCTATATGGTTCATTTTTATATGATGTTCTATTTTTTTTTTCAATAAAGACATAAATATTTTATAATCTATATTTGTCAAGGCTACTGGTCTTAAGTCTTTTACAGTTGGAATTTTCTTCTTAGGTATCATTTTTGTCTTTGATACTTTCCAACTGTCTGGTACTGTCCCATCTTCTATTATTTTGTTAAATAGCTTTGTCAGCATATCTATACATATATCACTTTTTATTAGACATTTATATAATTCAGGTTTTAACCCATCTGCCCTGGCAGCTTTCCTGTTTTTCAGCATTTTTACAGCTTTCTTGACCTCCTCTTTGCTAATTTCCAAATTTTCCATTGGTTGAATTACCTTCATTACTTTTAATGCACCATCCAAATGCTCTCTTACTATATCTATCTATCTATTGCCAGACGCCTCAATCCCGTACGGGGTGGCCACAAACAAATCGCCTCCATGTCACTCTGTCCCCTGCCATTTCACTACCACGCTCCCAACTCACACCCCCCTCCCTCATATACCTCTCCACTCCATCCCTCCATCTCATCCTCGGCCTCCCCCTCCCTCTCGCCCCCTCCACCTCACTCACATACACTCTCCTCGTCAGTCTTTCACTCTCCATCCTCTCCACATGCCCAAACCACCTTAACATGCTTCTCCTAACGCTTCCCATCACGTCCTCAAGCACACCACAACGTTCCTTCACTTCCTCATTTGTTAGTCTGTCTCTCCATGTGACTCCACATGCTCCTCTCAAATAACTCATTTCCACTGCTCTCACTCTTGACTTCTGTCCTTCCAACAGGGTCCAAGCTTCACTTCCATATGTCAGAGTTGGTATCACAATAATGTCATGCAACAACTTTTTCACTTCCATGCTCACTTCCCTGTTTCTTATCACTGCTTTTAACGAACCAGCAACCTTCCTTCCCTGCTGCACCCTTTCAAGCACTTCACCCTCCAGACTTCCATCCTTACTCATCACACTGCCCAAGTACTTAAATTCACTCACATTCTCCATATCCTTCCCATCCAATCTCACTGTACATTCACTGGCTTCACTTCTCTCGAAGACCATCACTTTACTCTTCCCTACATTCACCTTTAGATTCCGTTTCTTACACACTCTCCCAAACTCATCTACCAAGCCTTGCAGCTCCCCTTCATCTTCGCTCAACAACACAGTATCATCTGCAAACAACAGTACAGGGAGTTTCCAAACACTGCCCTCTCTCACTAGGGCCGCTCCAACATCCACTGCCCGACCTTGTATCTCTTTTATAACCCCATCCATATACAGATTGAACAACCATGGAGACATGACACATCCTTGTTTCAATCCAACCTTCAAATGGAAAGATTCACTCAGTTTGCCATCCACAAGCACTGCAGCCTTAGCACCCTCATACATACTCTTCACAGCCTTCAACAACTTCCCATCCACTCCATATATTCTTAATACCTTCCACAAACCTTGTCTATCCACCCTGTCATAAGCTTTCTCCAGATCCATAAAGGCTGCATACAACTTCTTGCCCTTCTCTAGAAACTTTTCCACTAAGGATCTAAGAATGAATATCTGGTCTACACAACCTCTTCCCTTCCTAAAACCTCCTTGTTCTTCTCCAACTAATTCCTCAGTAATTTCCCTAACTCTGTCAATAAGTATCCTACCATATACTTTTCCTATTACACTGAGAAGGCAAATGCCCCTATGATTACCACACACTGCTTTTTCCCCTTTTCCTTTATACAGAGGAATAATTATACCTGACTTCCAATCCTCCGGGACTCTACCCTCCTCCCAAGCCAATCTGCACACCTTCCACATCCATTCTATTACTATCTCTCCCCCATGCTTCAGCATTTCACCACACACTCCATCAATTCCTGGGGCTTTCCCCATTTTAACTTTCTTCATTGCTTCCACAACTTCCATCCTGGTGATTTCTTCCTCTCTTCTC